>CAJHUC010001283.1:0-84050 GCA_905146915.1 Ostreobium quekettii | reverse complement strand
TAGCCCCGTCGGGCGCACATACCAGTGAATTTCAGAAACTTTTGCCAGATGCTCCGCCGACCAGACTCCGCGTTAGCGTCCACCTGGTCCCGGATGATCGCCCAGCGCTCCTCCGGCGTCAGGCGCATGAGGCTGCCAAACTGGGAGGCAGTCGTATCCACGAGGGGGAGGAGGTGGCATAGAGTCTCGGTAGTGGTCGCATTGGCTACGGGTAGACAAGTGGGGGGAAGCAGAGGCAATCCAAAGGGGTGGCATGCGGCAGAATCCGCAGAGCCATCACCCGCCACCGGGCCGCCTGCACGGAAGTGCCCCCCAAACGCCCGGCACGAAAAAAGTCGGCCCTGGGGGGGTACTCGAATTGCTCGCAGGCCATCACCGTCAGCCTGCAAAACCATGGTGCTGCAGGCCACACCGGGGCCAGCACCACTGCCTCTGCTCAGGGGTGCGCCTCCAGAAACGCCATGAGTCGGGGGAGTTGGGAGAATGGAGGATTGCACTAGTTCCATTCCCACTCCCAGTCCCGTTGAGCAAAGGCGTCGATGCCCTCCGTCATTGGGCACCACCACCGTGAGTTGAAGCGAGCGATCATGCAGTTCTCTGTCGATGCGAACCGGTCCATTGTGAATGGGCCCCAACGCCACTGGAGCGTTGCAAAAATTCCCCGATCGACAGCCCAATCCTCGGGGTCTTTTTCGTGGGATAGGGCATCGGCTAGACCGTTCTCGGTGGCCGGGAGCCAGATGGGTGCCACGCTTAGAGAAAGCGAGTCGATGAGAAACATGACTTTCCTCAAAGCGTCCATTAGCGCACAAGAGGGGGTCGCCTGGGTCTTCAGCACTGCTCTCACCACTTGATTGTCAGTGTAGAGATTGACGTGGCGACCCCGGAGGTGTGGTCCGAAGGAGAGGAGGGCACGCTCCACCGCCTCCATCTCCTTGAGATTGATGTGGTTCCTCCGCTCGAGGACACTCCAAAACCCCCGAGCGAGGAGGGGGGCCCTTGGGGCCAGCTTCAGGGTGGCACCCCACCCGAAGTCTGTGAGTGAAGTCGGTGTGCAGAACCGCCGACGCCGGTGGGTGCCAATGCGTCGCAGTCGTGTTGGTGGGGCCCAAGGCCTACCAGAACTGGAGATCGCGTAGGCTCTGCCGGGACAGATGCACCCGGCTGGTCCAATTCCCGGGAGTGGCCAAGTCGTTGAAAAGGCTGCGAAGGTAAAAATGGGTAGCCGGAATGGGGAGGCTCAGTGATTGCGCCCGTCCGCAAAATGCTGCCAACTCTTTGGCCCGGATCATCTGGGCATTGGACGGGGCACGGAGCAGGAAGCGTGCCGCATCGGTGCGGATCCTCTCCACTCGCATTGGGGGAGCAATGGTGAGCCCCTTGTCCGTGTCCAGTAGGACTCCTAGGTGGGGGGGAAAAGTTGTGTGGGAGTCCACTTGCACTTGGACTCCCTGAGGGTGATCTTCAATTGATCCAGTATCTCGCCCGGGTGTGTTGTGAATTCTGGTGGATCCAATCTTACTGGTGAATTCACTTCATTATGTTGTATTGAGATGTTGGGGTGAGAACGGGTTTACTAGATACACTAGGGGATAGTGTGTCTATAATTTGATTAGCTGCCATTTTGGTAAATGAACATCTGGCTATAATTGTGGTACACGCTTCCAATTGTAAGATTCTGATTGAGTTCCCCGCTTGCTCTCCGTGCGCCCCTCGTGGGCAGGTCCTGGGGCACACCCAATAGGGTGCACAACAGTTGGTTTCGGAGCAGGCGGATGTTGGGTCTTCCGCGACGCCCCCCCCTTCTTTGCCCGATCGGGCGGGCGTAAGTTGGAGCCATTGCCCACCTGCGCCATCACCATCGCCCTCTCCTTCCCCCAATCGCCGAGCACAAGGCGCGGCACGGCGCCGGGCGCAGGCGCCCATGACGTTCTGCCACATGCCGCCAGCTCATCAAAGGCTACACGACGGTGGTCAGCGAAGCATCGGCCAAAGGCCGTAGGAAGCCGGTCCATAAAGACAAAGTACGCGGGGACCCATCGGGACACGTGACGGGCCACCCCACACGTGGTGTGACATGGCGGGAGCCGCGGATGCTCCGCCCGGGGCATGTATTGCCATTGTGTGCTGGCCGAGTGACGTGAAGCGGTTGGTTGTGAATGGAAGGACCAACGGCTCTGACATGTCACGCCCAGAACCTTCGATGCCGGGACGCGTATTTGGGCGCAGCACAGCACGGGATTGCTGCGCATTCCCATCGCGCGCTGCAGTGTGACGCAGTGCAAGTAGTGGAGTGTGCAGTGTGATTGACGATCGCTGTACGCCGAGTGGTGGCGCCAGCCCCTGTGTGTGTATGCGTGTACTGGTTGGCAGTGGCTGGACCTGCGTGTACTGGCTGGCAGTGGCTGGAATTGGGTGTACTAGGGGTGAACCTGCGAGTGCAAGTGGTGCTGAGTGAAGGACTTGCAGGCCTCTAGGGTGCCAGACAGATGCTGGGGGAAGCTCTGAATCTCCCCAGTACCACTGCTGTGTCTGGTTGCATGTGGAATTCCCAGAGTTGTGGGTTTTGGGGAGTTGCTGCTGTGTTCCCTAAACCATTGCACTAGATTGAGGAGTGGGAGTGCTGTTTTCCTGCTTCTCTTTGCTGTTCTTGTGTGCTACTGGGTGTTGGGATTGGTGTTGGGGGGAACCTCTGTGTAGGGATTCTGTTGCTGTTCCCTGCACTGAGCGTGAGGGGAGGGAGACCTCTACTACTTCCCTTGTTTTTGAGTTGACATTGAAGGATTCCTGGGCTGGGTTGGTCTTGGATATTGGCTGGTGGCCTAGTGTAAGCAGTGGCTACCTCAGGTCCAGGTTAGGGACTGATCCCAATAGGGACCTCCCTGCATGTCGACTTAGTGAACACAGAGCAGGCACCAGCAGCCCTTGTGTGGTGGAGCTGCCTACGACCAGCAAGGGTTGCTTAGCCCTGTGGACTAGAAAGGCTGAGCTTGGCCTGATTACCCAGTGGGCCTTAACACGCCCCTAGGAGCCCTCGTGTTGGCTCATAAAGGGTAATTAGGGTGCCAGTGCACCAGATCCGGGGTCGCCAGGACCCGAAGTTCGGAAGGGGGAGTGGTAGAGGGTGCTGTTAAGGCATAGGGCTCACAGGAGCCAGCCGGCAGCGCGGGTAACCCGAGGCAATAGGGTCCAATAAGGACCAGTCCGAGGCCCATATAGCTGCCACCATTACGGGGTCCCCGCCTGCCTACTCCACCGCAGGTTGAAGTGGTCGGGATATTCGGGTGTGTGGTTAGGTGTTGTAGTTAGGGGTGCCTGTGTCCCTACCGTGCTCGACTCTCGATCTTGGGCAGGGTAGGCAGACCTTCGGGTCGGTCGCTGTACCAGGGAGACCTGGGATTGATTTCCCGGGAGCTGGGTCTATTGGGCTTGCGGCACACACAGGGAAGGCGGCGTCCCAGCTGATCCCAGCTCCCCTTGCCCTGGCTAGGGCCTCGGAGTACCGTGAGCCTGGGGGCCGTCCTCAGGGGATCGGGGTACTGCTCTGTGTCTGACCGGGGGAGCTTAGGACCTAGGCTGACTACGGTACCTACAGATGGGTACCTGGGGGTGCACGAAAGGCCCCAGACTACCACGACTAACTACGTTCAGTGTCCGGTGCACATGACATTTCTGTTGGGCGCATATAGTTGGGTCTGACGTGTGGGCGAGGGCGAGGGATTGTATTGTGGTGATTTGACTGTACGTGTGAGAGAGATTCACCAGTATGTCTGGGTCTGGCGATGACATGCAGGTGAATGGGGCGGAGAGTGTTGACCAGGCTCCCCAGACCGTTGCTGTGGTGCGGCCTTCTTTGGTCAATAAGCCTGATGATCGGCTTGCAGTGCAGTCCCCACCGCCAGGACCCTCTCAGGTCTAGGGTGGTGCCATCCCTGTCCTGTCGGTGCTCCATTTACATTGACATGAACATACGGAAGATGTGGTGGACCAAGGGGCACGTACCGTAGTCGAAAGACTAGCCACTCAACATGGCGAACTGTTCCGGTATCTCCCTCAGGAGATCGAATCATTGAAAAGGGACACAGTGAGGGAACAATTTGCGGAGGAGGTTGAGACATGGGCTGGAAAGGTACATAGCGAGATTGAGAGGCAGGGACATGAGTTACGATCCCTGAAACGGGAAATGCAGGTCTCCAAGGTGGAATTGATGGTTGAGGTGCAAAACTGTAAGAAAGACCTGAATAGTGACCTGACCCATCTGCGTGCGTTGATCCCTGAGACGCAGAAGCCATTGCAGGAGGCTCTGTGCAAAATGAGTTCACAGATGACAGGGATATATGAAGGATGGGGAAAGAACATAGATCGTATTCTCACATTGAGCCAGCAGTCCACTGACTCAATCGACGCGCGTATTGTACAGCTCGCGACGCAAACGGATCGTGATCATGAGCGTCTCCATGAGCGGATAGCAAAGATGACTGAGCGTCAGGCCGTTATCATGGTCTCTATGGAGGAAATGGAGACACGGGCTCATGCGCTGATGACAGAAGAACAGAAATCTGTGTTTGATACAGTCTCTCCTACAAATCGACTCCCTCCCACGTTGTATGAGGAGTTGGCACATGAGCCATCATACCGACCGTTATTGGGGGACTCCGTTACCTCTCCCATGGGTCACATTGTACCCAAGGGCTCTCCGGAGTCCTTGAAACCCCAAAAAACCCCGATGGTTAGGTATACGTTGGGAATAGAGCCCGAATATGCTTCGCATTCCCGGGCAGTTCCCGCTACACGTATGGTGTCCCATATGGGAACAGAGGACACCCATCCTGAGGCAGCTGGAACGAGTGGAGGTGGTGATATTGTCGATGTAGCAGTTACTGTGGGAGTGGGCCAAATGAAATTGGACGCCCCTCCTCGTTATAGTGGCGGACGTTGTCCTAGTGTCCGTGTCTGGTTGAGCCACATGGAGTGTTACATGCGGCTCATGAAATACCCCCAAACTGACTAGTTGGATATAGTGGCGATGCGGGTTGAGGGGGCAGCCAGTGTATGGATGAATGCGGCGCTGGTATCAATCGAGAGGAATCAGCGACCACGTTTCTTGGACTGGACAGACTTTTCTACCGCTATGATTGCTGCATTCGAACCCGTCACAGAGATGGAGGAGGCCCGCAAGACCCTGCGGGCACTCCGGCAAAAGGGGAAAGTTGCCACCTACATTCAAAAATTCCAGGAATTACAATGTAGGCTGCCGGGGATGACCACAGAAGAGGCGTTCAGCACCTTTATGAGCGGGTTGATGCCTCATCTACAAGAACACGTTGGGGCACATGTACAGGGCGATCTAGAAGCTGCCAAACGCATGGCCCTCCGGATGGAAATGTACAGGGGAACTGCTGATACGTCGCGGGGGAATCAGCAGAAGTCGCAGAGTGGACAAAAGGGTAAGAAAGGGACTGTCCACTCTGTTGAGGCTCAACCTCAACCTGCGGGGCCCAGCCAGGTGAACGCTATCCAGAGTCAGGGACAGCAAAGAGGAAAAGGCAAAGGCAAGGGCAAAAAGGGGAAGAAACAGGACAAAGAGGCTTCCCAGCAAAAAGTTCATTGCTTCTCCTGTGGCGGAGACCACACTTTCCGCCAGTGTCCAATCTGACAGGAAATGCAAAAAATGGTGTGGAATGCAGGCGAAAAAGCAGGGAAACGCCTAACCTGGTCTCACTTGCACATACCTGTGCAGCACCAGGGTGAGCCCGCAAAGTTGAACAAGGGAAATAACGAGAGCCGGATGGGGAACCATTTAATTGGGAAAAAGAAAAGGGATCCTCAAGTGCTTCCTAAACCTATGGAACAACAGCAACAAGCGCCAGTTTCCCCACCTCCAGTGGCCGGCGCAGGGTCGGATCTGACCATAAGGAAATAGGCAGGTTGACGGGAGTCCTGCAGAGTGGCAGACTCACCGCCCGACAGTTCCACAGGGGAAGTAACCAAGGAGAGACCACAGACTGGTATTTCGGTATTTGGGGCCAGTCAATATGGGCGAGCGCACCTGAGAACACTTGAGTTAATCGGTCGCATCGGCAGGAAAACATGGAGGTTCCTGATCGATTCTGGATCGACCGGAAATTACATTTCCGCTCAGGTGTGTGCAGCTCATAAGGTGAAAGTGGAGGAGGATCCCCTTCCTGATACACTGACCATGGTTGATTGTGACGTGGCTGCTTGGGGTTTAGGCTTACTTGACATTTCTGTAGTGGTAATTACGTAATCGGCTTAATCGACTTTTTAGGAGTGTTATTTAGAGCTTCCTGGTTCCAACGCGCTTTTAAACGCCCGATTCCGTTAAGAATTGACGAAGATATGGCCTCCTGAAGTCATAGTACTTAGGGCCAGGGGGTCGGGTGTTAGACGCTTGGAATTAGAGGAAAATGGGTCGATCGTAGGTGCACGGTGGACGGTGACAATGTGCCTGGACGGCACTGTGTTGTCTTGTCTTGATGTGACCTCGATGGACCCGCGATCAGGCATCGCGCATGCGATATGTGCGCGCGCATGCAGTGAATCGTTGTAACACGTTCTGGCCCACTCTCTGGCCTCCCGCGAGCCAACGAACCACCATCGTGCTGCGCTGCCACCTCTCGCTGACAGCAGGCCCCGGGGATCGATCCCCATCGAGCATTGGGCCCACTGCGTGACCGCCGAATCGTCTGCCCCGATTACGCCCACCGTCCGAGGTGGAGAAGCCGGCTGACCTCCAACAGCCGTGCTGCAGGGTAGGGTGACCCCCAGCGACTCCGGAAACCAGCGGCTGCCGACGGGGCCGCAACACTGATGGTACCAAAACCCAAACAAAAGGTAAAGTCCAGTTACGGTTCAAATGTGGTGGATATCAGGGAACAGTCCAGGCGAAAGTATTCCCTGGTCTGCAAAAAACTATGATTTTGGGTATCCCCTGGTTATAGACAGCCCATTCTGCTTCCGTCCGTATGCAGACGGACGGACAATCCATCCGCGAACTAGCCACACCAGTTCGCGGAAACGTACGGATGGAGCCGCGTCCGTACGTCGCATTGCGGTCGCATACGGATGGAACCTTGCGTCGCATTGACGTACACAGACGGACGGACGCCCCTCCAGCAGGCAGTTCCCGGTCACGGACGGAAAGCAAAAATGGCGGGAGTCAGCGGCGCTCCGCGGCGCCTCCTGTCAAGGGGACGTAGGCCCACGGCAGGCGTGGCGATCCCCGCGTGAAGCCGCACTGGGGCGGTTGGCTGGAGGCGGCGCCCTCCGATCGACCCATTGAGCACCGCCAAAATGGCCCATTCCGCGGAGATCGGCGGCACTCCACGGCGCTCCGCGGCGCTTTCCGTGGCAAGGGGGTGTGAGCCCGCGGCGGGCGCAGGGATCCCCGCGTCCGATCGGGGCGGGTGGGTTTTGGGGCCCGCCGCATCCTTTGATCGACCCTCCGGGCGCGTTGGAGTGGCCCCAAGGGGCAGGCCGTTGGAAAGGGGAATGGCGGGAGTCCCCGGCGCTCCGCGGCACCTCCCGCGTCAAGGGGACGCAGCCTGCGTCAGGCGTGGCGATCCCTGCGCCAAGTTGCAGTGGGGCGGTTTGCGGCGGTTCGCGGCCGGCGGCCGCGGTGCCCTCCGATCGGGCAAACTCCTGGACTGCAACGCTACCCGTTCAATGGGCCCTCTCCCACCCTTTTGCTCCTCACGGCCACCGACTGCTGCCACCCACAACTGCCCTGATTGGGACCCGTGACTGGCATCAATTGGTGCCCACGATGGGTGGATGCCAAGGGCAGCCGCGACCTACGCGGCGACCAGGACATGGGCATAAAGCCGCTCCAAACTGCGGGAGTGGGAGGCCGAAAGGTGCCTCCCTCTCGCGTCATTCTTGTTGCTGGCGGCCACCGATTGGTGCCACTTGCATGTGCCCTAATTGGCACCCGCGGGTGGCACCATCCGGCGCCCACCATGGTTGGATGCAAGGGCAGCCAAAGGCGGCGCCAAGGAAATAGGTGTGCATCACAGGCGCTCCAAACGGCGGGAGTGGGAGGCGGGAAATAGCCTCCTACTCCTGTCCCTTTGCTATTCACGGTCACCGGTTGGTGCCACCCGCAAGTGCCCTGATTGGCACCCGCAAGTGGCACCATTCGGCGCCCACGATGGGCGGATGCCAAGGGCAGCCGCGACCTATGCGGCGACTAGGACGTGGGCATAAAAGGCGCTCCAAAGGGCGGGAGTGAGTGGCCGAAAGTTGCCTCCCACTCCCACCCTCTGGCTCGCCATGGTCACCAACTGGTACCACCCGGGGGTGCGCTAATTGGTACCTGTGGGTGGCATCAATCGGTGCCCATGGTCGGCGGATGGCATCCGCTACCTGCACGGCCCCCAGCCTCGGCGGCCCAGGGGATGACCGCTTGCTTCGCTGCGTATGCAGCGAGATCCGACGTGGACTCCGCGCCTCCCCCAGAATTCCAGGGAGGCCCCGGGGACCTCGCGGAAATGGACGGACATTGGTGCCTCCACCGCCAAGGTACGGACGGAAACTCACGGACGGCAAAGGCAAAACCAGTTTGCGGAAAGTAGCAAATGGGACGGACGACCGCGAACTCGCGGACGGAAACGGACGTACGGATTTGACCCGCATTATGCAGTTCGCGGCCAGTCCGTCCGTCCGCGAACTACGGAATGGGTTGGTTACAGAAGGAGAATCCCCACATTGATTGGACTCGCGGGGTAGTAACTATTGAGCAAGGACAAAAGTGGATTGAACTACCCCTCGCCACACAGAAAAGGGTACCATCAGAGGAACTGGTGACCATGATCAGTGCTAAACAAATGAGTCGATTACTGAAGAAAAAGCCTACAACACGAGCATTTATGGGGGTGATTCGGAAGGTGACGGAACCAGTGGACGAACATGAGGGGAAGACCCAATTGGACCTATACTCATCGCAATTACAGCGAGAGGATCTCCCTGATCAATCGAAGGGAATCCTCAAGGAGTATTCTGACGTCTTTCCGGATGAATTACCGGTTGGGCTTCCACCTATACGAAAGGGGCACCAGTTTAAGATAGACTTGGAGGATGACGTCCCTCCAGTCCATTGGCCCCTATATAAACTGAGCCCGCTTGAGTTGGCGGAGGCGAAGAAGCAGATAGAAATGCTGCTCGAGCATAAGTTTATTCGCCCTTCCAAATCCCCATACGGCGCACCCGCCCTATTCGTTCCCAAAAATGACGAAAGCTTGTGGTTTTGTATGGATTACCGCTGGCTGAACAAAAAGACGATCCGGAATCAATATCCCCTCCCGTTACCGGAGGAGTTGTTTGATCGTCTGGGAGGTTCAAAAGTGTTCAGTAAAATCGATTTGAAATCTGGTTATTGGCAGATACCGGTGCAAGAAGAAGATGTTCAAAAGACGGCATTCAAAACTCGCTGGGGTCTATTTAAGTATTTGGTGATGCCATTCGGTGTTACCAATGCCCCAGCGCAGTTTATGAACATGATGAACGATCTCCTAGGAGAGTATCTTGTCCGGTTCATCCTTGTTTTCTTGGATGATATTTTAATATATTCTGCCACGTTAGACCAGCATACTGAACACGTGTGCCAAGTGCTGCAGAAATTGAGGGAACATCGACTCTTGGCAAAAGCTTCAAAGTGCGAGTTTGTCAAGGATTCAGTGGAGTTCCTCGGACACCAGATTTGTGGTGGAGGACTAACTCCGACAGAAGTCAAACTGTAGGCAATACGCGATTGGGCCACACCCCAAAATGTAACAGATGTTCGTTCGTTCTTGGGGTTCACGAATTATTACCAGAGATACATTCGGAATTATAGTGACATTGCCGGGCCAATGACCAATCTCACAAAGAAGGAGATGGCATGGCAATGGGGCCCATATCAGAAAAACGCGTTTGCTGCCATGAAAGAGGCTTTCTGTTGTGCGCCAATTTTGATTTTCCTAGATCCTAAACTCCCGTATACGATTTTCACCGATGCCTTAGGCACAGTTGCGGGAGGTGTATTGTTACAGGATCAGGGAGATGGCTTGAGACCAGTCGCATTTCTGAGTAGACGACTCAAGCCAACAGAATAGAGGTACTCGGCTTATGAACGCGAATTGGCCGCTATGGCGTACTGCTTACAGAGCTGGCGACACTATGTGGAGGGCTGTCCTGGCGGGGTGGTCATTCTGACAGACCACCAAATGTTAAACCGCATTATGGACCAGCCAGTGCTTACCCGGGTGCATACCAGATGGATGAGATTGGGGTTGTTCCAGTCGATCAATCCCATAATCAAATACCATCCTGGGAAAGCAAACATTATCGCCGATGCTCTGAGTAGGAGTCAGAAGAGTATAGTGGAACCGGTAGGACAAGAGACAGAGAATACCGGTTCCCTCTATAACTTGACAACTCACATGGAGATGGATCAGGAGGAGAGCCACAAATGGATCAAAGCATATGAGGCAGATCCACGTCTGGGGATAGTGTTGAGCACTTTACGACAAAGTCAGAGAGCAGATGACTACTTGTTGACACCCAGTGGATTGATCGGGATAAAGAAACATGGTCAAGTGAAGATCGTTGTACCCACATCCTTGAGTCAAAACATACTGAGGGAATGCCACGATTATCCAACTGCCGGACACGTGGGCATATGCAGGACGTTGGAACAAGTGGACAGGCAATTCCATTGGCATGGACTCAGAGGAGATGTTACTTCATACGTCAGGAGTTGTCCGACCTGTTAGCAGATGAAGTCTGATAACAGAGTCAAAAATGGTCTTCTGTAGCCCTTAGAAATTCCCTCAACGAAATGGGCTCAGGTGACAACCGATCTAGTTACTGACTTACTAGAATCGGACGGCTATACTGCTATAGCAGTATTTATGGACCGTTACACCAAAATGGTTCACTTTGCCCCATGCAGGAAAGAAGTAACAGCCATGGAATATGCCCAGTTGTTTGTTGACCATGTCTTCCGTCTACATGGTCTACCGGAAGTTATAATGTCTGACCAAGATCCAAGGTTTACCAGTAAATTTTGGAAACTTTCCAAACCTTTAAGGTCTATTTGACCTGCTGGGCACTGATCTCCGGTTCAATACAGTGTTTCATCCTCAGACGGATGGCCAGAGTGAGAGAGCCATACAAATGCTGGAAAACTTCCTACGACCGTATGTTGAACGAGATCCGCAACACTGGGTGAAGCAATTGCCGTTAGCGGAATTCGCCGTAAACAATGCTGAAAATGTGGCCACGGGTTATTCGCCGTTTTTCCTTAACTTGGGAGACCATCCAATTTTGCCTACATCAATATTACAAGGACATGGAACCTCCCGAGTAGAAGTTGTACAACAGATGGTGGAACGGATGAAGACTGCCCTGGAGGAAGCACAAGCCAACCTTGCCCACGCACAACGCCGTGCTCAGTATCAAGCAAACAAGTCGCGTCGGGATGAGAGTTATGAGGTTGGTGATGAGGTCTTATTGGCAACGCGGAATCTGAGTATCGACCAGCATCTCCCGTCAAAGATTAGACGACGCTGGGTCGGTCCCTTTTCGGTTGTCAGGGTGATTTCTTCAGTAGCTTATGAGTTGCGTCTTCCCTCAGGTTGGAAGATTCATCCAATCTTCCATGTCTCCAATTTGCGGAGGCATGTCCATTTAGAGAGGTTCGCATGGGTGGAGAAGCCACCTCCCCCGATATTGGTTGACGGAGAGGAGGAGTATGAGGTGGAGGCGATTCTGAGGCATAAGGGCACAGGAGCCCGGCGCCTCTATCAGATCCTCTGGAAAGGTCATCCAGTGACTAAGGCTTCCTGGGAGCCTGAATCGCATCTCTGTAATGCATCCTCCCTCCTAGAGGATTACCTGTGCCGGGTCGCTGCATCTGAGCCAAAGCGATCCCGAAAAACGAAAAGGAAAATAGAACAAGTGATGGTGTCGCCGGGGAGTTCCGAGTGCCAGTCGTTGATGCGGTGGG
Source organism: Ostreobium quekettii (assembly GCA_905146915.1). Classification (NCBI taxonomy): domain Eukaryota; kingdom Viridiplantae; phylum Chlorophyta; class Ulvophyceae; order Bryopsidales; family Ostreobiaceae; genus Ostreobium; species Ostreobium quekettii. Next base: position 72,043 of record CAJHUC010001283.1, on the reverse strand, counting down.
ATGGTTACAGTTGGTGATGGGGTCTTACGTCTCGGGGGATATCACGTTCGGCGCGCCGAACCGGACTTGGATCTACAGGTTGCAACTGAGCCACCATACCGGCCATAAATGAGCACATTGTTGGTGCTAGGGGCCTTGTTTCTGTTTGGCCTTTGTATCTTATGGGTTTCATCAGGTTTTTCTTTCCTTCACTTGCTCCGTGTCTCGGGACAGCCACTTCTTTATGGGGGGAAGTGATGTTGTGAATTCTGGTGGATCCAGTCTTACTGGTGAATTCACTTCATTATGTTGTATTGAGATGTTGGGGTGAGAATGGGTTTACTAGATATACTAGGGGATAGTGTATCTATAATTTGATTAACCGCCGTTTTGGTAAATGAACACCTGACTATAATTGTGGTACACGCTTCCAATTGTAAGATTCTGATTGAGTTCCCCGCTCGCTCTCCGCGCGCCCCTCGTGGGCAGGTCCTGGGGTGCACCCAATAGGGTGCGCAACAAGGTGAGCATCCCCCATCGTTGCGTCTGCGCAACCGTGAGCATCCCCCCCGCAAAATCGTCCAAATAAGGACTGAGCAGTGCTCAATGAGCACTGGGGCTGGATTGGCATCCCAATAGGCCCCCAAGGCCCCTGTTGGTAGATGTGGCCACTTAGCTTTTTTTCTATTAATTTACTTCTGTAATTTTTTAAAACACAAACAATCCGTCCGTCAATTTTTTGTTACTTAGCCAGGGACGGGTTTCCGTAGCCGTTCATGCCACATCAGCTTTCATTTTTTTTGGCTCTTGAGCTGTCCGTCAAGGGGGTGTTTGTAGCCACCGGTTTCTGTAAAAGTGTTTTTTGGTCCGTTACCTTTCCCAGCATTTTGTTGCCATCCGTCACGGACTTTGAGATTCCGGTAGCATTCCATTGGTCAGCGGCGGTTTTTGTTGGAGGCAATTGTTGCCAAGCGCATTGCTTCCCTCTGTCCAGCAACCTTTGCCTCTAGATATGGACCACAATAGTGACATATCGAGGTGCAATATTAATGCATATATAAACAATGTATGTCTACCTATTTGCAGTCCATGCCATCATAAATGCTGCCTCGGCCGGTACTCCTTGCCAGACCGGGGACGCAACCCGTTGTTCTCTCCTGGCCATCCCTTGCAAACACTAGACTATGTACATAAACTCACCCTGGGCCCAAAGGCAATCCCCCGCTGCATTTTCCCATCCAACCCACGGCTAGTACTCCTTGCCAGATAGGGGATGCAACCCGTTGTTCTTTCCTGGCCATCCCTTGCAAACGCTAGACTATATATATAAACACACCCTGGGCTACACGGCAATCCCCCGCTGTGTTTTTCCAACCAACCCACGGCCGGTACTCACTGCGGTAATGAATAGCTAGTAATCCTTTGCCAAATGCACACGTTCATTGGCAGCAACTATAACAAAATTCGTCATGGTTCGTCATCTGATGCCTTGGACTTTGATGTGGTCCTCGATGATGTCTTTGACTTCTTGCGCTCAGTTAGATACCTCCGTATCCTGCTGCGTGCTGCCATGCTCTTTTTAAGCTTTTTTTTTTTCTTGCGGTGGTCTTCCCACCCTTGGCGCTGCATGTACCATCCCACCAATGACCCCCTGCACAGTGTGCAGTGCACACACACAAAAAAAGCATACCTTCATCCCTGCTCTAGACTTCGCCAATGGGTTCAACAAGAACGAAGATGGACATATAGATATGCAAGTGGACAGCTAGGGACGCGCCACCTCACCTATCGACATTAGCAAGGGTCATGACCATCCTTTCGCGGCGACCACCAAGCCGGCTTTTGAAAAACTCTGCTTTAATGATGCGGAGGATGCCTGCACATAAAAAAGCATGGTGTCAACCCCAATATAACGTCCCCGAACTAGACTAGGCCAATGTGTCCAGCAATAATGAAGATGGACAAACAAATATGCAAGCAGACGGTCAGGGACGCGCCAGCTCACCTACGTATCCAGCACCCTCTGCGCCAATTTTGCAATTAGAGGAAACCTTGACTCGTTGCTGCGCCACCAGTCTTCTGCTGACTAGTATTCCTATAATTATGTTGGTCACCAAGTGTACTCAAACCTCTCTGCGACGGCTGTCTCGATGTTGTCGGGGAATGTCAGCAGATTGGGATTACGCTTCCTGGATAATGTTCTTCTTGTTGGGCGCAACTCCCCCCTGTCCCTTGGGTCAATGGCCTCGTACAACCAGCTCACATGTTTGGGACTGACATCGGGCGCGTCGTCACCATCAGAAAGTAGAGCCGCATTGTCCAGAATTGCAGTGGGGCCATTCACATGGGCGTCCAACTACAAATCCAACACATGCATGCATTTGGATATAAAACAAGACAATTTCTATACTGGCCTTAAGGCCAGTACCCTGAGCTGCCTGAACTGCAAATCAACAAAATACTTGCATTTCGACATGCAACCAAGTAAACTTTTATCCCGGCCTAGTGGCCGGTACCCCGAAGTGCCACTTGTACACCATCACATTTTCATCATCACAATAGGCATACTCCATTACTACAAACATGTTGCATTACATGTGCTACTCACCAGTTTGGAAACTTCCAACATGAGCATGTCAATGAAATGCTTGAAAGACGGGTAGTCCTCCGTGACCATAGGCCAGTCACTTTTATTATCCCATATTCTTCGCATCCACTGTAGATGGCACCTCCTACCATCCATTGTTGCAGCAAGACCCCATGAGTACACCAGCATGGGATCATCAATTATGCTCGGCAATTTCTTATTGAAAGCCGTCGCAAACACATAGCCCGCATCATTGCCCGCTGTACTATCATCCACCATACCCACCTTGTTGTATATCAACTTTAACAAGAAGTATAACGTATCTGAAATAGTCACATATTGATTGCCTTCAAGGCGCTCGGAGACTTCTCTGATGGGTTCCAAAACGCCCCGCAATTGCCGCAACCCCGTCCACACATGGCGCTCAAATATATAGCTAGCGTCCTTCTCTTCCTTCTCTCCCTCTTGTCCTCCTTGCTTCCCCTTAGCTCTTTTTTCTTCTCTTTCTCTGTAGCGATCTCCACTTTCTTGGAGATCATATATTTGCGAATTAATTGCTCAAGAAGCAACACACGTTGGATAAAGAAATACACCGAACTCCAGCATGTCGGGCACCATCCGCTCACACGCAACACCCGTCTTGGGGGCGGAGTCCCATCCATTGACCATTCCAATTCATCAGAGAGGTACCCCGGGTCATCCTCGTCGTTCACGGCATCGTTCCCCAATTCCTCATCAGAGCATGAAACACTTACAGCGTCGGGGTCGGACGTACCATAATCGCCAAAATTCTGCTGCAAAAACACATGTTGTAGCCTCTCCAATTCTGTTTGGACCAATGGGGACCTCCGCACATGCACAGAGAATGCCTGTACTGGAGCAGTTACAGACTCCACATTCACCAACGCATATTGGACAGCCGTGTTCAACACATGGCACACACACGGGTGCCAATCGAAAAGAGCTTTGTCTTGGGCCCCATTAATCATGGCCCTATCCCTGTTGGTCATGATGGCAGGGCGCTCGTGATCAAGTTCGTTGCGGAACGCTGCAAGGAGGTTTCTTCTCATCTCATCCTCTTGTGTCTTGTGTACAGCCGCCACCTTCGGTGGTAGGCCAAAATCTAGTCGGGTGTGGAGAAGCTTGTCGCAAATGGACATGTGGTCGTGGCGCCCAGGAAAGCTGGATGTGCCTTGACAAAGTACCGCCCAACATGCCATTGAGCTATTTTCCATTTTTCAATTGACTCATTTGGCAAATTATTAATATTTAGCTCAAGCCCTTCCCGGCGGCGATTGCCACCGGTACTCGGCCGCAGGCAGCACACACATAGGACACATCATCACGGCATACTACAAATCATAAATGCAGGCCCTTCCCGGTGGCGATCGCCGCCCGTACTCGGCCGCAGGTAGCACACACACAGGACACATTATCATGGCGTACTACAAATCATAAGTGCAGACCCTTCCCAGCGGCGATCGCTGCCAGTACTCAGCCGCAGGCAGCACACACACAGGACACATCATCACGGCGTACTACAAATCATAAGTGCAGGCCCTTCCCAGCAAGCGATCGCCACCAGTACTCGGCCGCAGGTAGCACACACACAGAACACATCATTATGGCGTGTTATTGATCAGAAGTGCAGGCCCTTCGCGGCGGCGATCGCCACCAGTACTCAGCCGCATGAGTACACACGACACATCATCATGGCATCATATGCCATGTCCTGTGCCCTGGGTGTGTGCAACAAATAGTATTAATAATATAATAATAACCCACACCCACACCCACACCCACACCCACACCCACATCCATACACACATCAAGATGCGGCCTCACCTAAAATGTGCCGCTTTAGTGTCCATGACTTGTCCAACCAATGTAATATAGTTGTGAGGTAAGCTTCGTTCGCACGGGAGGTCCACACGTCGCATGTCATAGCCATGGAGGTGGTCTTCATCACCTCCCCAATCTCCTGCTTGATTCTCATCTTTATTGACTCGGCTTGGTCTATAATATTTTCCATAATAGCTTGTCTGGATATCCGTGGCCAGCACGGCACGAACCTCCTCATAAATCGGCAAAACGCCATGCGTTGACCAAACTGGGAAGCAAGGTTCATCGAGCAAGTCAACTGGCCCAGGGCGGTGCACGCCGCATGCCACTCCTTACTCCTGGGACTCCATGCTTCAAACGTCGGTCTTGCCTATGCGTCCAGTATCATTTGGATGCCAGACCATGGTTTAGCCAACGCATCCTCTAAGTCCTGTGCGTTGCACACATTGTGCATGTTCTTAAGGTGGCCCAAGGGCCCACTCCATGTTGCACTCCTCCAATCTCTCTTGAGCACATACATAGGCTTGGGTAGCCTTTTTCCATGTCGCATGCATAAAATACACCTGACAGAGATGGTCAGACAGAGATGTTAAGTTTCCCTCCTCATCGCGCTTGCGCGTCACATCAAAACCTGGGAGCGCCCAATCGTAATGGCCGGGATCCCCCTTTCTCGCCCTCTTCTTCTTCCCGTGGGTGCCATCCCCATCATCGATGGGGGTCGATGGGCCATCGACTTTGATGGCGTCATCCTCGCCCACCTTTTCCAACGTTTGCGGCCCTGGCGCACTGCGTCCCTTCTTCTTGAAAGCGCTGTGTATGGACTGCTGCTGGGCAGCTTGTCTCTTGTGGGTCTCCAATCGCTCGCCTCTGGTGTTCACAGTCGACTCCGGCGTTGTGTCAAACATCACCGGCGCCATCCCCACATAGTTGAACAAGTCGATACTTTCAGGAGTTGATTGAGAAGGTTTTAACATGGGGTCGCGACCTGAAATGCAAGCGCAGTGGTTGAACCAACATAGTACGACATGCTGAAAATATTGCAGTTGCTTACATTGAAAATGTCAACAAAAATATCCCTCAGGCCTAGCGACAAACCGAACTTTTGTCCCGTCCAATTGGCCAGTACCCCAAAGTCTGAGTCACTTCTAGCCTCCCTCATCCTCTTCATCACTGCCATAACTAAAAGATGAAGCACTCCACTCATCATGGTCTAGTATTCTATATTGCCAATCATTGTCAAGGAAAAAACCTGCCTCAGCTAATCAGTTCTCTAGTCTTCTTAACTTACACTTTTGTACCCCCAACCCCCCGTTTGCGCTCCCCATGCGGGCCATTTATTCGGATGTCCAACACTGCCGACGCAAGGTGCATCCACTCCTACCAGTGGTAGGCTACCACCTATGTCGCATCCGCGCAGCCCGTGCCGCCGCCCTCTGCTCATGCACACATTTCATTCTCCTCCTCTCTATATCAAGGAGGACCTGGCACCATTCGCCAGACCTCGCACGCGCCGCCTCCATCCCCCCTAACAAAATAAAAATGGACCTACATGCCAGGGCAAAGTGTGCCATGTCCCTTACATCCAACCTATCCCCGATCATAGCATATATCAAAGGTGGCATCCCAAGGAACTCCAACTCCATCTTTTCATTAGCTAAGACCCTATCCCTCCACTTTCTGAGCCTAACACGGACCCCTGCCCGGTGTTTCCTCGTGCGCCGCTTTGTGCCGTCAGGCCTCCGCTGGCCTCAACAAATGCCACCTACACCGGCAAAGGCAATTGTTGGATATATAGTAGCGCAGCATTTCCTGGCCAATGGGCGGCTGGTACTCTACCTTTCCCGGCCAAAAGGCGGCTGGTACTAAGGCCACATAAACCAACAAACTGCTAGCACCACAGGAATACAAGAAAAACAAAGCCCCATCGCATGGGGCCCAGTGCAGTGCATTGGGAGAGGCAAATGTTGGGCATGATAGCACAGCGTTTCCCGGCCAATGGGTGGCCGGTACTCTGCCCTTCCCGGCCAAAGGACGGCCGATACTGAGGCCACATAGACCAACACACTACCAGCACCGTAGGAATACAAGAAAAACAAAACCCCATCGCATGGGGCCCGTGCAGCAAGATAACATATGCATGACAAACATTTAGGAAAGTGCATTGTCCACCATTAACTCTTGTTCCAATGCACACAACACCAAACTACAGACAACAACACAATATGTAGCAGCTTTCAAGCCTTGGAATCCAAGGTCAGCTTATGTTTTCTCTTCCCTGTGGAGGTTGCCAGGGTGCCGCCCTTGGAGGTACCGGCCTTGGCGCCTTCTGCAGTATTAATCAGACTGCCTGCGCCTGCCACACACACAATGAAGTACACACCCAGCAAGATGCTCATGCACCAAAAGATACAAGTGGCACCAATAGGGACACGATGGGAGAAGCAGCAGCCGCCCATGCACACTGCGAGCCCGGCAACAACGGCTTTTCCCCGGCCAGACCATGGCCGGTACTCCAACCGAGCAGAACAGCAATCCCCCCGCCCCACCCTGACACGATCTCGGATAAGCAACAGCCGTCCATGCACACCGTGAGCCCAACAGCAGTGGCTTTTTCCCGGACAGGCCACGACCGGTACTCCAGCCGAGCAGAACAGCATTCCCCCTGCCCTAAACCGACACGATCTTGGAGAAGCAACAACCGCCCATGCACACTACGAGCCCAGCAACAGTAGCTCTTTCCTGGCCAAGCCTCGGCCGGTACTCCAGCCGAGCAGAACAGCATTCCCCCTGCCCTAAACCGACACGATCTTGGAGAAGCAACAACCGCCCATGCACACTACGAGCCCAGCAACAGTAGCTCTTTCCTGGCCAAGCCTCGGCCGGTACTCCAGCCGAGCAGAACAGCATTCCCCCTGCCCTAAACCGACACGATCTTGGAGAAGCAGCAGTCGCCCATTTCACCCCCCTACCTACATTATCCCCTGGTGTGCCATGCTCACGGCTGGAGCCTGCATTGGAGAAAATAAAACACGTTACCACACGGCCATCCACCCAGCGCCTTCACAAAACAACAACCCTTTCCCGGCCAAGCAGTGGCTGGTACTCCAGCCGAGCACAACAACAATCCCCCCGCCCCACCCCGACACGATCTCAGAGAAGCAACAACCACTGATGTGGGTCATAGCAAGGACCACGCATGGGCTGCGTGCGAGAGAGCACGAAACCCAACGAGAGACGTTGCAGAGTGTGCTCCACGCACACTTAACCTGTCAATCAACATACAATCACATATAATGAAATATATAATATACAAATGTTAATGTACAACTATTTTAATGTACTACCAACCAATGTAAGTGGTGCCACCAGCATCAATTCTCCCCCCAGGGCAAAGTGTCTGTCCGCAAACACAAGCACAACACTACTAAAATCCAAGGCGAAATGACAGATGCCAGCATACCAACAATTGCTATCAAGCAAGATATTCAGAGTGTCCCATAGCACTCCAAGTGTCCCATGTCCTGCTCAAAACAACTGCACCAAACTCCATGCAGGCCCATCACTAATATCTCGTTGATTTCCTTTGACTTCGAGTGCTCTTTAGTGCTACTGCTTGCTGACACTGCAAGTACTCTGAAAGAAGATTGTTGTGACGTGTTTACTTGGGGTTAGGCTAAAATTGACATTTCTGAAGCGGCGGTTGGTCAAAAAAGTGCAAATCACATTAATCATTGTTAAAATCAGCTTATTCAGGAGCTCCTGATGCCAAAAGCGCCTTGAAACGTCCAATTCCGTGTAGAAACGGTGAAGTTATGGCCAGTTGAAGTTGTAGTACTTTAGCATGGGATTCGGACCGGTAGATAGAAGCATCGGGGATTATGCGGAGCTGATTTAGGTGAACGGTGGACGGTGACGATGTGCCTGAACGCGCACTTGTGTTGTCTTGTCTTGATGTGATAGCGATGGACCCGCGATCGGGCATCGCGCATGCGGATTTGTGCGCGCGCATGTAGGGAATTCGTGCAACCGTTCTGGCCCACTCTCTGGCCTCCCGCGAGCCAGCGAACCACCGCCTCGCTGCGCCGCCACCTCTCGCTGACAGCAGGCCCCGGGGATCGATCCCCGTCGAGCATTGGGCCCACCGCGCGACCACAGGAGCGACTGCCCCGGATACGCCCACCGTCCAAGGTGGAGAGGGCCGGCTGACCTCCAACAGCCGAGCTGCAGGGCAGGGCGACCCCAACGCCTCCGGAAACCAGCGGGTGCCGACGGGGCCGCAACAATTGCTGCAATGAGTAAGGTTGGGCTCAAGCTCCCACGTAGCCTCATGCAGTGGGCAGTCCTTCCAGGCCACAAGGTAATGCTTCCTCACTCTTATACCCTTGTGCCTGATGATAGCCTCAACCTCGTACTCAAGGTGCCCCTCTATCTCTAGTAGAGGGGGTGAATCGATATTCTGCTGAAACTCTGAACTCCTCTCAAAAAGTTTCAGCTTCTCCACATGGAATGTACAATGCACGCACCATGTGGCTGGAAAACCAACAGTGTACGCCACCGGACTGATCACCTTCACTATTCTGAATGGTCCTACAAATCGACACCGAATCTTGGGCGGAATCCGAGCGAAAGCCTGTTCGGGCAAAAAGGATGTCCTGATGACTACTTCATCACCCACTTTGAGTTGTATATCCCTCCTTCGTTTGTTGACTATCTTGATCATCCAATCCTGAGCATGCTTGTAACTAGCACTAGCATCACTGAGAGCTGTATGCATCTGCTTCAACATAGTCTCAGCTGACTCAATGTTCATTGCCTGCTGACGTGAGGTAAACAAACTCATAGGTACCTCAGGATTCTGACCGTACAGAAGGTAGAATGGATTGTATCTTGTTGCAAGGTTCATGCTATTGTTTGCAACAAATTCTGCCAATGGAAGCTGATCAACCCAATGCTCTGGATGTGCCTCAATGTATGGACCAAGAAAATTCTCCATTGTTCGTATTGAAACTTCGCTCTGTCCATCAGTTTTTGGATGAAATGCTATGGACATATTGAGGCGCGTCTCAAGCAAACGAAATAACTCCTGCCAGAAATTGCTCAAAAATCTTGGGTCACGATCACAGATAATAGTTCTTGGCACTCCAAACTGCCTGAAGATGTGCTGCAAAAACAATTCAGCATAACCTTCTGCCGTCAATTCCTTCTGGCACGGAATGAATTTCACAAACTTGGTCAGTTTGTGGACAAACACAACCACTGCAGTGTAGCCCTTGGACTCAGGTAAGTCTGTCACAAGATCGGTAGTCAATTGTTCAAATTTATGTGTAGGTAGAAGGATTGCTTGACGTAAGCCTTTCTTGGCTCTGTTCTCTGATTTCATTACCTGACACACTGGGCAAGCTCTCACATAATGGGCGATGTCTTGCCTCATACCTCTCCACCAAAAGTCTCTCTGAATCATCTCTCTTGTCCGCTCTATCCCACAATGTCTAGCAGTTTTGGCATCGTGGTGCTCCGCCATAACACGTTGCCTTTCTCTGGCTGGAACCACAAGTTGACGTGATTGCTGGGCAAGCTCAAAGTACAAGAGACCAGCTGGATCCACAATGAAATCACGCACTGTCCTTCCGTCCTGTAATAGCTTTACCTTTGCTTGCGCAAAAACATCATCACGCAGGGCTTGAATCTACTGTGTTCTCTCCTCATCACTCAAACACGAGGTCACCACACTGTTGACCTATGCCTGCACTGTTGTGTCCACCAAAGGGGGTAAGCTTCTTGAAATTGCATCAGCAACAACATTCGCCTCGCCCGGAATATACTCGATGGTTGGCATAATCGACTCGAAGTATCCTTGCTTCAACCATCTAGTCTGCATGCTGGACAAATTGGCCTGTTCATGAATGTCGTTGCTGGTGACTGATCTGTCATCATTGTCACTCCAGCTACACTCCCTTCCAAATAATGTCTCCATTTGCACAAACAATAAGCCATCGCACACATTTCCTTGTCGTATGGGGTGTACTTGACTTCACTGAGACGCAATCGTCTCGACAAAAAAACTATTGGCTGAAGACCCTTGCCATGGTCCTGCATAAGTGTACCTCCCACGGCTGTATCCATCGCATCAATCACCACTACGTATGGCTTCTCTGGATCAGGTAGAATCAACACTAAAGAGCTGGTCAATGTGGACTTCAAGGATTCAAAGGCTTCTTGCTGTCTTGGACCAAATTACCACTGAGCATCCTTGACTGTCAAGGTGGCCACCCGGATCCGTTAATAGCGGACGGGGGCTGCCGTCCGCTAATATCCGTTAATTCAGCGGACCACGCCCTCTCTGTTGCTGATGTGGCATGGATGGCAGCGGACGGCTAGCGCCAATCAGCGGACTCTGCGGATTCCGCTTGGGTGTTAACGGATATTCTCTTACGGACCGGAAGCCACGTACCCCATCCGCTAATCTAGCGGATGACAGCGGACGTGTGTACCGAATCAGCGGATGACAGCAGAGCCCAGGCAGTAAGTACTGATTTCCAAATCTGGGGATCGGGTTGATTGCCAGCGTGGCTCAGCCAGGGTCCACATACAGCGGACGTTGGCTGTGACTGCACACATATTTTGTTGCCCTCCTGTTGCCATCCGCCGTCTCCAACCCCTGCCGCCCCACGCTTGGTTCATGGACCCACTAGGTGAGGCATACCGCGCTCTCCTACTTCAAGCCGCAGCATGGGCAAGGCAAGGGAATGCCCTTAGTACCACCTACAGTAGCGGGAAATGCCGGGCCGCGCGGGGGAAGGGGGGTCTCGGATGATCTGTTGGCTGAAAACCTATGTGTGGCTGGATTCAATCCGCCGGTGATGCACAGGCATAGCGCGCTATCCTGTTTTGTGGCCAGGGCAATGCCCTCAGTACCTCCTGCTGTGGCGGGAAATTCCGGGCCGTGGGGGTGTTTGAGGCGGGGATGTCTCCGGATGATCGTTGGCGAAACCTATGGCGTGGCGGATTCAATCCCGCCGGTGATCTTGCGAGCATAGCTATCTGCTTTAATGGCGAGAGCAATGCTGCAAATACCTGCGCCTGTATTCGAACGTGGGGGTGTTGGGGGGGTGTTTCTCCGGATGATCATTGGCGGCCTATGGCGGATGCCATCGCCGTGATGGCAAGCGCTATCTGCTGTGGCGGGGCAATGCCCCAGTATGCCTGGCGTGGCGGGAAATTCCGGGCCGTGGGGTGTGTGGGGGGAGGGGGTCCCGGATGATCTGTTGGCTGAAAACCTGTGTGTGGCCGGATTCAATCCGCCGGTGATGCACAGGCATAGCGCGCTATCCTGCTTTGTGGCCAGGGAAATGCCCTCAGTACCGCCTACTGTGGCGGGAAATTTTGGGCCGTGGGGGGTGGCACATGGCCACCAACCTGGTGGCACATGGCCGGGTGGGAAGATCATGGCCGGGGATTGACTTCACTCCGGGATTTTGCCTGCGACCCTCACCACCTGTGTTACTGTATTCGCAGAGTCCTCAGGCGCTACCAATGCTGAAACGGAAAGCAGGCAGGGGCACCTTGAACACGATGGACGTGTAGGTGCGGTGGACGTGTACCTCTGTGCAGCAAGCCTGAGTGCCGCCTATTGTGGTTGTGTGCTGTGGTTGGTGGCAGTATCCGCCGTCACATGGCTGGGGAAACCTTGGCAGTTCGTTCCTTCCATGTGGCCATGCATTGCACAGGGTGCACCACTTGTCACTGCAATACCCATCGTCTTTGCTTAGATGCCACCAGCATTATTTGGCAGTACCCGCCGCCACTTGGCTGGGGAAATCTTACCACTTTGTTACTTTTATTTGTCTGCACACTGTACAAGGTGCGTTATGTGTCGCTGCAATACCCATCGCCTTATTTTTCCTTACGTGTCACCACCATTTTGTGGCAGTACCCATTGTCCCCTGGCTGGGGAACCTTAGCAATTCGTTCCCTTTATGTGGCCGTGCATTGTACAGGGTGTGTTGCACGCCCTGCAATACCCAACGCCTTTCTTTGCTTAGATGACACCACCAATATATGGCAGTACCTGCCATCAGCCGTCTGGAGAAGCCTTCCTAGTTTGCTCCTTTTATTTCGCCGTGCATTGTACAGGGTGTGCTGTATGTCCCTGCAGTACCCATCGCCTGTTTTTCCTTATGTGGCATGACCATTTTGTGGCAGTACCCGCCGTCACCTGGTTGGGGAAACCTTGGTAGTTCGTTCCTTCCATGCAGCCGTGCAATGTACAGCATGCACTAACTGTCCCTGCAATACCCATCGTCTTTCTTTGCGTAGGTGCCACCACCATTATTTGGCAGTACCCGCCATCACCTGGCTGGGGAAACCTCAGCACTTCGTCCCTTTCAGGGGGCCGTGCATTGTACAGGGCGTGCTGCATTTCCCTACAATACCTATTGTCTTTGCTTTGGTGGTACCACCAGTATGTGGCAGTACCTGCCGTCACCTGGCTGGGGAAACACTGTATTCTGTTCCTGTGTTAGGTCGGAAACGGCCCCTGAACAGGGGCCAACGTTACAAGGATGGTCGAAAGCGCCGGCACAGACACAACAGGAAGGGGGGAAGGAAACGTGCAGGGGTGAAAGTCAGGTGGCGGATAGAAGCTGCACGTGGTTGGGAAGCTGAGCGCGATAGGGAAGCTCTAACAGATAGATTAGAGGAAATACAAGAAGCGGGATTGGGTGGCCTGCCCTCGGGGGTGTGGCGGCCCATACAGGACCACCTCACCCCCAAGGACCAGGCCCGATTAGCCGCCGTAAGCGGATACATTAATAACACATTGGGGGGGGCAGAAGGGGCATGGTTACGAAAGGAACAACACGAGAGACAGAACCCCCCCCCAGTCTTGGGGAGAATGGCAGAAGCGTCGCAGGCAGGAACGCAAACAAGTGGACATGAATCGCCGGGCTGCTTATAAAACACATCAGTGCGCGGCTATCATAGATTTAGTGCTGCACCAGGGGGAACACATGGTGGGGTACAAGTCTATTAGCAAAAAATATAGAATAACTCAACCGTCGCTAAGACGCCTGGAAGAAAGACTCCTTGAAGACGATTTTTTTTCATAGGTTGGGTGGGAGTTCAATGTCATGGACTCCGGCCTCCTAACAGGGAGTGACACGGAGACTTCCTCTGATGGGGATTAGTTTTTTAACAAAACAACTTGTCTGATTGTGAGGTGAAGTCCAAGTACCGCCTACCACCGGCGAGGAAGGTGACATTCGCTGAACAGTCCATGGTTGTGAGACGCTTTTCTGCCTTTATTTCACAAAAGAAAGTGTCCTCAGACCGTCCTTGTAACATCTGAAATCCATCGTCGAATATATGTTGCCTCAGTTATTTACGCAATGGACGTGTGCGCCAGGCTTTGTTGGCGGCGATGGTGGTGTTGACCTCGCAGCATTTGTTGCTGAGCGAAAAGTCCCAGACGCACATGATGTTGCTGCTGGGAGGGGTGTGTTGAGCTCTGCAGACACTGATTCGCTTGGAGGTGCATCGCCAAGTTCGAGTGTCGTTGTGGTGGAGGATGTGCCACAGCGCAGGGCCAAGAGAAGGCGTCTGACCAACCCCGAACCGCTTGCCACGGCTATTGATGTGCGGACTCCACACAAGCAACAGCAAACACTAACTGCAGCAAAGCAGTCCACGCGCATGGTGGCGACCTTGGAGGAAGGGTCGCCGAGGACACCCCGCAAACAACGCCACCACAAAGGGGATCCAGGCCACTAGGAATAGTGTAGAGAGGGGTTCAAGGTAGATGAGGTGCCAGGGCTCGACAAGAGACCACGTCCCATTACTGCTGTTTGCTGGTTGTGTTTGAGGGGGGGCATTACCAAGACATACAAAGTGTTGTCATACAACCCAAACAAGAAGTACCCAACCAGTGCCAGTTGGACGGGGCCCTCAAACCATTTGAAAGACAAACATAGCGTTTTCAGTATTGAGGCACTTCGAGACAAACTCAGTAAACCTCCGGGCAACCGGCAGATGAAATTGGGTACATCGTTGGAAACCTACCTGGAGACATGGCACCCTAGGACCTCAGAGTGGAACAGGGCGGTGACCCACATGGCCAGGTACGTCAGTTTCGCTAATGCACCATACCACCTGGCTGAGACGGCGCCCTTCATTCGTTTCATGCGAGCCTTTATTCCCCGTTGGCCATCTATTAGTAAGCAAACAATTGTGAGTTCGGTGGCGAGACAGGCCAATGACATCAAGCGGGAAATAAGGAAAGAGGTGTGCCAAATCCGAGATGAGTCGAGAGTTGCCATGACAATGGACATTTGGACAAGCAAGAGCACGGACCCGTATATAACAGTGACATTGCACTGGGTGGACGCCGATTGGAGCCTGAAGAAATGCATACTGGGTGAGTTTGGATGGCATATTCTGTATCCTATGATATTTTCAATATTCGTGGTTGTCAATTGTTTACTGTTTGCATCCGTGCTATGATTAATGGCCACTCGTGTGTGCTTTGCCAACCGTGTCATGTGCACTCGCTGCACCAGTACCGGCCTTCACCGGCCGGGAATCGCATCTCACTAGACATGAATCGTGGATGCTGTGTTGCCATGGCACGATAGCCATCAGTACTAGCCTGCCATCGGCCAATACTGTCTGACATGTCATGGATATCAATTCTTTACTATTTGCATGCATGCCGTGATTAATTACCACTCTTGTGTGCTTTGCTAACCGTGTCATGTGCACTCGTTGCACTAGTACCGGCCTTCACTGACCGGGAATCACGCCTTATTGAACATGAATCGCGGATGCTGTGTTGCCATGACACGATAGCGATATGCACTGGCCTGTATCGGCCAATATAGTATGACATATATCATGTGCAAAAGGTAACCCCCGTCTGTTAAACCACAGCACGTTGGTGGTGTCAGGGACTGCCAGCTTCCCTGGGACACACACTGCAGACGCGATAAGCCGTGCCTTGCTGAAGATCCGATTGAAGTATGGCCTGCACCCTGTAGTTCCGCGTGACCAAGTCATGACGGAGTTGGAGATGGAAGTTGTGCGTGCGTTTCAGGACGAGTCGCTGTGTGATCGTGTGGCTCTCACCACGGACTGCGCCTCCAATATGAGTTCAGCAGTTGAGAAAAAGGAGATTTTTGACTGGCACCCCTGCATTTGCCATCTGTTAAATACCGCAGTCAAGGCCGGTTTCCAAAATGTGAAAGAGTTTCAGCAGCTCGTCCAGCCGCTTCGCGAATTGGCAAGTCATTTTCACAAATCGCCCACTGCTTGGAAGCTTTTCCGCCGCGTGCAAAGGAAGATGCTAAAGGAGGAAGTGGCCGGCGATGTATCATCAGATGAGGAGGAGGAGGATTACTCAGGTGTAAGGGAAGAAGATGATGTTGCTGAGTTGCCCGATGATCCTGATGCAGATCTTACGGTTCCTGACAATGAAATGGAGCAGGCTTGTCCAAAGCGAATATTGCGTCTGGGGACTTGGTGCCCGACGAGGTGGAACAGCATGTATTTTTTGATTAAGAGGGCGGTTTTGTTGGAGAGAAGCATCCGCGAGTATACAGCAAACGCGAGAATTACTAGGATCATTATACCAGCAGCTGGGTGGTGCATTTTCAAACAAGTGCTGCCAGTCCTGGAGTCGATACGGGAATTGTCTGAGCGATGTGAGGGGGACGAGTATATTACCATATCAGATGTCCTCTATATGTGTTGAAGTTGCTGTACGACCGGCTGTATGTCACTGACACCGATGCACATGCAAAACCTGTGTTGCTTGACTTCACCTCTGAGTTCACAAAGAAATTGTGTGCGGATTGTGATAATGTCAATCTAATATACAACTGGGCATTAGCGGCGGCTGTGGACGGAAGGAGGAATACATTGCACTGGATGAGGAGGATCTGGAACAATGCTGACGATTGGCCAAATTTGGTGGAAGAATATGACACCCTGGCAAAGTTCCAAGCGATGTTGAAGAAAGAGATGACGGCATTGGTGAGTTCAGTTCTGATTTGTGGCCTTTGCCTTTGTAAATGTGTGCATCCAACTGTGGATAGTTTTGGCCGGTACCAAGTGTCCTTTGTGCCTTTGCATGCACGACTGTGCCTGTTGTGTATTTCGCCTTAAACGGCCGTCTCTTGGGATCACTTGGCTGCATGGGGTGCCTACTTTTATATCTTGCTTGTGTGACTAATAGCGTGCATATGACTTCTGCAGTTGAGGCACATGGTGAAGGCGCCCGAAGTCCATTCCTTGGGCTCATCATCCGAAGAGGATGCAGCACAGGCTGTGCAGCAGAGTTGGCTAGACGCGGCATCACCCCCACCTAAGGGACCACTACGTTTCCGACGATCAAGATGGAGAAGACGGGCCCCATGCTCCCCACTACACATGGACCCAGTGGAGGCCGAAGTCGAAAGGTGGTTTGATTTGAAATGGACACCAGCATGTGAATATAAAAAAAAATGGAGTGCTGGGGATTGGTGGGGTGAGAATCACACCAGCTTCCCCTTGGTGGCCAGGCTTGCACGTCGAATATTAGCAACACAGGTGAGTGGGTGAGTACAACTGGCTGTGCATATATACCAAAGTGCCCTTATATGAAATATGGAGTTGAAAGGAAGGAAAGTACTGAATATCTTTGGTTGTGTTGCAGGTTTCCAACGCCAGCAGTGAATGCTCATTTTCTAAGTTTGGTTTTATTGTGATGCCAACTAGCTATGCATATATGCCACAGAGCCCTTATGAAGTTCACAGGCTGAGAAGTATTGAGTATTTTTGGTTGTGTTGCAGGCCTCCAGCGTCAGTAGTGAACGCTCATTTTCGAAGGCTGGTCTAATTGTGACGGCCAAGCGCATAGTGCTCAAGCCCGAGAACGTGGATCATTTGAGCTTGCTACCAGGGGCGAATGGCGAGTGGATAGTCCTTGGCCAACTAAGCGCATCAACTAAGGAGGAAGGAAAAAGAAAGGAGGAAGGAGGAGGGAAAGGGGAGCGGCAGGAACGAAACTCTCTCGTGACTTGTTCCTGGACTTTCCTGACATGTTCCGTCTTCAAGGAAGTCCTTAGAATGTTTCAATTTGTATCTATTGAGGCGGCCTGCCTTGCCTATAATGACATTTATAATCCCAGTTACTCTGCCCACCAAAAATTTGTACGACTCAGAGAGTTTTTTCTTCTCAAAACCAGCTAGAAATTGTATTCCACTGTTAGGTAATATTGCTGAGTCACCCTGGCTTCGACATAAGGATTGACGCTAAAGGGGGGGTTGTTAAGATGGCATTACAAAGTATCAAAGCGAGACCCCTCCTTTTCCACCAAATTGGTGGAAAGAATTGAATTCTTCAGGCGCTATAGGAGGGAGCCCGGGAACAACACAAGGCACATAAACGGGAGAGGGAATTGTTGGTCCACAGATCGTGCTCAGCATTCACCCACGGTGTTCAAGCTAAGCAGACCACAGGAAAAGAGTGGGGTGGAATGGGTGGGTGGGTCTGAACTTAACGTCAAATTGACGCTAAGCGTAATGGCTGAACTCCACCAGCCATGATGGCCTGTAGAATCCAGATGTGCGCCACAGTGGAAGATCAAACGATATAAGGGCTGCGCCTGCTCATGCGTGGGGACTCTCTGGTAGTACACAACAAACGTAGATGGCCACAGATCCATGGTCGCAACCTCCAACCCCCGTTTATGGTGCAACGGCCATCCCATATATCGTTGGTCGCCATGGGAACCATGCATAACCCTCTCCCACATTCATGGGCAGCTCATCCACGTCGACAGCCTCAGCTCCACGCTTTTTTGAGAGTGCATAGAACGATCAAGAGGTCCCCCCTGCGCGGAGTGGCTCCTCACGAAACGCCGCTTGTCACAATGACGATTGCCACCACAATGGCAATGGCAGCAGAAGGATGTCTCAAACGGGCAGCAGAGGATCAACTGCCGGCCAATGCACGCAGATGCCCTTGTAGAAAGACTTGAAACTGCGGCCCAGAGCTTCGCAATCAATCGCAACAGCTCCTCAAAGGTCAATGAAGTCAAAAACGTCGGTTAGGTCCACGGGCCCGTTCAGCCCCGTCTACATTGCAGCAGCGCATGACGCAGCAGGGCATCTTTTCCGCCTTGCCATGGCTGTGCAGCGACGATGGTTGCCGATTTTGGCCGGTAGCAAGGCCGCACTCGAGGTGTTGGCCGTGAACGGCAAGAAAACGCTCAAGAACAGCCCAGAGTGGCCACAACCTTCGAAAAGGTCGAGCGCTATTGCGCTCAGGCCACATGGCGCACGCGGCGTGCGCGGCCAGGGGACTCAGGCAGCCAGGTCGCATGACTAGACCGCCGCGGGAGGCGCAGACAAGCCACGTGCAGTCGTTGTTACAGATGCCATGCTGAAGTCAACAATGCATCGTCCCCTCTGGCGCTCTTCGCACCCTCCGTACTTGTATCCGCCCAAGGCGTGCGACACTTCACACTTTTACCCCTTTTTGTAAAAGAATCTTTTGATTCCCTGGAATCTTTCTATCACTCCATCATATCGCCGCAATTCGGTCCGGTACACCCCACTTCCCGCAGTCAGCAGCCACAAAATGCCCCGTGGGTCATATTCCTATCACACAGCCATGTGGCGCCTCCACACGCCCCCCCTGGCTCTGTCTCGTCGTGCTCCGAGGGCAGACCGCGACGGGGGCAGCCCCCCCTCCATCACAAACGGGGTCCTGTTCATAAGGTACAGTGGTCGGCCAAATCGCGGCCAGAACAATGTCTATTGATGCACTTTCTTAATAAACGCATCTTAAAAACTTCTAGATGGAATGGGAATGACACAGTCATGTTGCAGAATTGACTTGCAGCAGATTGATGCTTTCAAATCCAAATTCCGATCAACCCTCACAGCACTAATTTTACTGAATGTATGCACCTCCGCGTGACGATTGCTGAGGTTCAGAAGTGGGGAGAGCGAACGTCGACAACCTTACGGGGTCGCCCACTGAGTAGTATCATTAAGATACTGCCTTTTTTTCCTGATGGGCCCCATAATTGGCGACCCGAACATAACAGAATGGACAAAGCGCCTTCCCTTAAAGCACCAGCTGGATGTCCCGTATTTGCCTGCCACAGTGCAATGATATAGGACAGCAGTGGGCGATTCGCGGGATTTGAATGAAACATTCCGGACACACTTTCTTCAACCTAGGCTCAATGTGGACTGATGCAAATGTAAGAGTACTGTAAACGTCCTGAACGTAATTCCTGTTAGAACAGCTTTGTCAGCAGTTTGACGGCGTAATGAACGAATGTGTCAGCCCTGTCCAGGTTGAGATTCAATGCATTGGCTCTTCTGGTGGTCTGTTGTGCTACAACGCCCAGTTGGTCACCCTGTGTCCGCAACCGGCTGCGTGGACAGATGACCAGAGGGCCCGTGGCGTGCAAGCATGTCACGTCAGCTTTGGGAACCGCCAGACAGCCAAACCGTGCCAGCAATAGCAAATCAGGCAACTTACATATCAACTGCGCGTTAACCCCCATGGTCTATTGTTTCGTGCATGGCCCTAACACCAGTCTACAGGGCCCAAGCTATGGGGAAAAAAGAGGGCGTCAGCGCACAGTCGTGTGCACGGGACGACTATGCCTATGCCTACGCCTATTGTCTACTGTGATGATTCCCCACTCGGAATTCGACCCTGCACGCTGCAGAATGCTGACCATCATGGCTGCGAGAATGATCTATCACTGCATCTCTCGCAAGCTCAAAAGCCGAGGACGATTTGCGAAGGTCACTTCGCATAGGTCGAATCTGGCCATTACTAACACGGACCTGGCCAGCCATCCAGGATCAGCTGGTGCCCATTATGCGCCCACTAGCGTCCAAGCATCAGATAGACGACTAAATAAGTCACTAACAGTAACAATCTCCTGCTAAGAGTGTGTTCATCATCATCATCATCCACATCAGCTGGATATCCCGTGATGTGACCGCCTGCCATATGGTGGCTGAGATGCTTGGTGACAATGGCTGAGAATGGATATGCTTCACACTGCACAGCGACATGACATTGCAAGCCGCCCCCATGAAAGATGTGATCCACAATGGAACAGGCAAGCTGCTGCATGCCATCCTCAGAGCTGCACCCAAAGGGGCGCAGCTTTGCTAATGTGCACCTCAGTGCGACCACATCCTTCATCCACTGTCCCCTCTAATCTTCTGTAACAAAGAATAGGAAACAATCCCTCCTCATTCGTTACGTCCCGCCACAAAACTACACACCAGCCCCTGCCTTCTGTCTTCTCCTCAGCCCCTTCTTCCACATTAAACCAGTCCCACAGCCCCTCGATCTGCAAACCCGACAGCGCCAGATAATTGCCTCCGTTGAAAACCCTGCGTCTGCCAGCCCCAGCCGTTCAATATGACTGGAGGCAGCAATCGTGCGCAAGGGCCCATTTCCCACCCTGCTCCAGCCGCACACCCTCATCTACCCTAATAATCTACTATGAAAGCAACCTACAACGACCTCGTATTTTCATCAACAACTGAACCACAAGACCCTACACAAAATCCTTCACAAGTGTCACCTGCCCTGCCTTGTACCTTGCCCTTTCAGTGTCTTCAGTCCCCCAATCCTCCCCCGCTACAGCATCGCCTCTCCAACACTAAGGGGACAGTCCTCCCTTTTGTTCATGGCACAGCTATATGTGTGTTCCAGCCAGCAGCGCCCCATTGCACAGTCCTGCTGCCATTCCTACAGCATGACACACCCTGCAGAGCCCTATTCACAGCCTCTTAAGAGACCTGCCACCCCAAACCACGCCCCTGGGTTGCCACTTGCATATCCAATCTGTTCCATGCCATTCTGCTAGTTCTCACTTTCCTTCAAAATTCGCATCTGAATGTTCTCGCCTTGAAGGTTGGAGTGAAATGAAACACCCAATAATCCCATCTACTATGACCGTGGGACGTGCAGTCAAATACATGGTGCCCTGGTCCACACATGATCGTCACAGACTTCCTGTTTACATATTCCAGGGTTCCCGGCTGCAACGCTAGCAAATACGCTATTTCAACAGCAGCCTCACATCTCTTGGCCAGACTAAAACAGCACAACGTTGGAGGTCCTTGCAGCTGCCCATATGCCCCCTCCAGGCAAGTAGCGCAAGTCTGTCAACTGCCACTGTGCACTGCACTCTGGACTGCCTGCATCATTTCCACGTGGGCTGAAGGGGCACCGGTCAGCCCAAAGAAGGCAACTGCGATGCAATGGGTTTGTTCACCTCAGGTTGGCCACTAGACATCTCACAGTGGAGCTGTCCAGGGCTGGCTGACCCCCCCGTCGGCTGCCCCGCCAGTTCACCTTACCCGCCCGGTCCAAGTTCACTTCCGCAAAGCTGCAACCATACCCAGCCTTCCTCAGCCTTTCCACCACCATCGACTGCACACGTGCACTCAGGCACGTGGCTGAGTACACAGAGTCAAACTCGCCCCAGCCACCCTGGCGCTCAAATGAACCATTGCCCTCTGAGCTGCGCCGCACGTCATGTGCCTTGCCTGTCATGCTGTCATACAGCTTTGACAGCTGGGGACGGAGTGAGCGGCCACCCTCACTCTTGCGTCCCCATATCAGCACAAACAACGCCTTGTCATACATCTGCACCTGGTGGGCACAGTGAACACCGACGTCAGAATGGATCCGATCTTGGGTTTACTTGGGAATTAAACGATGAACAGCCGAATGGACACCAACAGGTAATATTCTTGCCTAAGCACGTCATACAGAAATGCTTATTTCTGGAAGAACCCATCAGCTATGCACCATGGTAGAAACGATACCCAAGAATTGTACACATGTCATCCCAGGCCACAATCCACATCTCGAAATCCATCCGCTCAGCAGTGTGGGCACATCTGCATATCCAGTAGCAGAGGTTAGCTAGTCCTTGTGCTTTACAGAGAAAGCGTGCATTGCTGCACAAAGAAGCAACAGAACCCGAAACTTCAAACACTTTCCCCACCTTGTGGGCACACTTCTTCAGCGTCGACACGATCTCATGCACTGCCTCATCCACCACCTCGTCCGTGCCCCGCTGCGCAGCCACCGTAAGTGTGCCTGTGGAGCCACCCTTCCTTGGCCTTACAGAAGCGCCCCCAAATGCTGACGATGACGCCCCGTCAGGGGGTGGCGGTGGCGGAGGGTTATGCTGGCTTGTGGGCGGTGCAGAGCTGAAGCTCTCCTCAGGTCCGCCCCAGTAGGAGGAGGGCGGTCTAGGGGGTGGCGGAGGCTGCTGCATGCCCCGGGTCGAGGTGAAGGACATGGGGGGGTCATCGTCATACATGGGAGTGCTGGACCGCTCGTTGGTGGATCTAAGGGACGCCCTCTCAAATGCGCCACGGATGGATGAAACGTCACCTCCACGGCGGCCTGTCCTCCTACAGGAGAGGTGTGATCATTTCAGAATGTGGCTCACTCCAGGTGCTCCAATTTCACAATTTCATTGATTGCACTTGTACTTTGTCAGGATCTTTGACCGAATGCATCCAACAAGGAATCAGAAGGTCACAGAGCGCCCCAAGCGCTTTGTGCTGCTCCCCACACAACAGCCCTGAGTGCTCTACCCTGCCCCAGTCAGTCCTCCACATGTGGCGCAATATTTCCAGTCCTATTGCTTCTCATCCACCCAGCTGGGGAGCTTGGCAGAACAGAGGCATCAATAACTCCCTTTAGGATGGCACAAAAACGACGAGCATGACCTTGCAAGAGCAAAGAACATCCATGTAAATACTTCTGCGAACCTCGGGGTGTGCCAACGTGCTTTCATGGCCGCAACATAAACGACATACTCTGGCCCTACTGGCTTAATAGGCCTATGGCTGGCTTTGCATCCATCTTGGGCGATAACAGGTGCCACGCACAATGCCATCTTGCACCTGTGAAAACATAAGATTCACATGCAGCTGCATACTGCAAGCAGAGGACAAACAGCCAAGCTCCCTTCAGGCTGTTCACAGGCCTGGCAATTCCATTGGTCGAGACAGTGCTCACAAGGATTGACAGCTCCCTAAACAACAAAGGATGCTGAATCTGCAGCCAGGCAAGGAATGCAGTGCACAAGGACTTGGCGAGGGGTGAAGTAGGAGGAAGCGGGTCAGGCGATAGGAAAGAACTCAAGTGGAACAACAGGCACGTAGCAATGGAAATCAATTGCCTTTGCCTTTGGATTTGGAGGTTCTGATATGGCAAAAACACGTGTGCCATATTTTGGGGAGTGCAACTCCTGTGCCCAATCTGATAATGCAATCAATGCCACAGCCAAAACAGGAGCACACTGTACCAACTGACCCAACACCTGGGGTTGGTCGTGCAGCTATTGTTTACAACGGAAGGCTGGATTCTTGTGGCAAAATGGCAAAATCCACCATATTGGAAATCTTCAAACTGCAGCTCTGACCTCAACTGAGTGCAACTGGGTGGTGTGAGGACATTGAACAAATGCCGACAAAGAGTCCCGGCGCCAATTGTTGCCCACGAGATGCCAGGGCTTGGCCCTGAGCTTTCTGATGAATTGAGGCCAGGCAGTCTAGAAAGGCCAATCGTCCTCACAATCAGATGGATGCAAACACGCGAATACTGCTGCGAGAAATAGCACGCCTCAGAAGTCGCGGTGAGCATGAGACTTCCAAGACACCATCCACCTGGGGACGCCTTGGGCCCTCAACCCCTCCAATTGGCCCTAAAGCCAAGTGATGACGAAAGGTACACGCACGATTCAGCGGATCAGCGCGCTTTCCAGAGGGGATCCGAGCCCATCACCATCCGCCCTGAATCCCCTCCCAAATCTTGTGGGCAAAAATTTCTGATGGGCAAGATACGGCCCTCGTGCGCTCCCGGGCGTCTCACAAGAATTCGACACGGCAACGCGCTGGGCCGCTGGGCCGCTGGCCCCCCACCACGGCGCCCCTCCCGCGCGGTGCCTGCCTCGCCGCTCGCTTGCCCTCCGCCCTTTCCCGCCCGCCGATCCACCGACGCCCCGCGCGCAGGGCAACGCCCACGTGCAGAAACAGCAGCGGCGCAACAAGAAGCGCCTGACAAACATGTCACCAGCCACCAGCGGCGTGGTGAAAAGCCACCAGGCGCGGACAGCCGCGGCTTGGCCCGGCGCGCTCAGAAAGCGCCGGCGTGCGGAGCACGGGCCACAAGGCGGCATGCGGCCTCGCACGTTGGGCACGAATCATCCACCCCCCGGACTCGCCGGCCTGATAAATATCCAAGCACGTGCGCCACGCCCTGTTCGCCACCCAGGGTCGCTCCCCGGGGGCGCCGGCCATGGCATCGGGCCCGCGCCCATAGCTGCTCCCGCGGTTGCGCTTCGCAGCGCGTGTACGGTCCAGCGGCCGCAGCCGACGCCGCGCGGGCAGCACGCCACGGCTCCCGCGACCGCTCCAGGCGCTGCATCTTCCGCAGCACGCGACACCCAAACGCGGCAAACAACCAATGCCCGTCTGGGGCCGCCATCCCGCGCCCTTGGCCCAGTCCCGCGTCTTCCACACATCCACGTCACGCCGAACGCCCTCCCACGCCGTCCCACGCCTTCCCACGCCGGCCCCAACCAACCAGCACACGGTCAAGCACGCACGAAAAGTCTCCCCAGCCGCCCCACCTGTAGTTCTCCAGCAGGTTCTTGAACGACTCCGGCTTGCGGTTGATCGCGATCGGCCGCCCCGACCGCACCTGGTCCGGCGCGTTCTTCACCAGCCACGCAAGGTACGAGTCGGGGTACTTGTCGATCGTGTCCAGCGCCACGTTGAAGTCCTTGCCGCGCACATCGAAGCGGACCATCGAGGAACCGTAGGGGTCTCCCATGGCGTCCGCGCCGCCGCCTCGATGCGGGCGACGCTCCACGGCGCCAAGGTGCCGGCCGCCCTGCACGGCGACAGTGCGCTGCCTCCCACCCCGCGATCGAAACACCGAGATGCCGGGTCCCTCGTCGCCCTCGCCTCTTCCCAGCGGCCCCAAGGGGGCGCATAGGATTCCTCGGGAGGCCGCCTTCTTGGGGAGGGGCCTGCTGGCCCGGTGGCAGGGGGCGGTGGGAGGGGGTCCGGCCCCACAGGGCAAAGAAAGCAAAAAAGGGACGTGAGGCCAGGGTGGGGACGGTTGTGGACGGCGCGGTGGCTTATGTTGTGCCCGTCTGGGCGAGGGCGACCGATCTCTGGGAGGTGGGCTACGGTGCGCCCAGCAGCACCTACGGCAACGGGTTTCCCGTACATGCTGCGGAGTTACGCAGTACGCTTTCCAGTGCGTGCCATGGCGGCTGGCATGCCTGGGCGCACTGCTGTGGGGTCAGCCACCCTGCTGACGGGGAAGGGCAACAGCTCCAAGGACAGAGAACACGATTCGAATACGATCCGCGCCGTGTTCAGGTTGCAATACGGTTGCTGTGATGCTCACAGCGGGTGTACAATGTGCACTGACGAAAGGTGCAATTTGAGCGGTTAAGTTGCAGGTGTTCGCAGAGTTGACATTCGCGGCTGGACGGCGAAAGGGACAAAAATGCTGGGTAAGCATGACCGGCGATCGCAGGTTGTTCATCGTCCCTTTTTTTCGGGCACATGAACCCGGCGGGGCTCGAACCCGCGACCTCCGGCTCATAAGACCAGCGCTCTAACCGACTGAGCTACGGGTTCGCGCACCTCATGCACCACAGCAGCAATATAATCTGCAGCCATTGTGGGTAATCCACTGCCTTGTGTCCTTATTCACCCACAACCTCCCACGCCTTCCAAGGCGCCCCACTTCGGGAAGCCCCACCCGTGCCACACAGGCGTGTCCGTCGCCCACTCCAGAAATGCACTCCTTCTGGTACCGCACAAATGCTCTGCTCACGTTCGCCACGACGGTGCTGGCGGGCATGTGTGCCTTGGCCTCCATCACCGGTGAGCTGCCCTCCCGCCGACAAACCGAATCGCCAGGGGCACACCTGATGCGACCATTCATCGAATTCGCTTGCTTTTCGGGTGGCGTTTCGAAACGCCTGGCGAAACATTACCCAGGGCCTGTCGGCCAAGGCTCCGCAGAGGTGCTGGATCCTTGGATCCAAACGTCGGCCTGCGGAACCCCACGGGGGGTTTCTGGTGCCAGTGCTGACCAGCCGCTTTGATCTGGATCTCCCGGCCCTCACTTCATGTTGTGCACCTTGGCAGATTTATTCCACCCATCTGATCCGGAAGTGTCGTTGGAGCTGGCGAAGGTGGAGGTGACTCCGCCGGACGAGCACGTGCGAAACGACTTGGTGAGCGAGCCGCTCGGATAGGCCCTGCGGGAGGTGGCTGGGCTACCGGGCGGGTTGGGGAAGGCGCTGATCTGGCCGAACCCCTCCCTGGGACGCCTGCGGGCAGGCAGGTGTCCGGCTGGAAAACCGGCGGTGTTGGAATTAGGGACACTGAGGCGCTGGAAGGTGGTGGGCCTGTGTGGCGCGCATGTCCATCTACAGCGCTCTAGGACACGGCGGGGTCCTGGTCTAGGGATCATCGACCGGAACTGCGGTGCTGGAGCAGTTTTGGCTCGCTGTTCAACGCGCACTGCGGCCTCTTGCTGATGATGGTTCACACAACACTGCAGGGCCCAGCTGGAGCCCATTTGTTGTCCCTTCCAGGAAGCGCCAGAGTATGCGCATGTGTCCGGTTTGCTGCAGCAGCAGCACTGGCAACTTCCCAGAGCAGCGCTGAATCAGTTGGAATATAACACCAACACATTGATGACAAGCCTGCAATTGGGCGTGTGCTTGCTGAGTGAAGAGCGTGACATACTGAAAGTTGTACCTGGAACCATGCTCCAATGGCGTTGATTCAGTCACTGCTTTATCCTTCACGACATCTACAGTTGTTCATTCCCTGAACTTGAACACGATACACTTCCCAAGCCATTCGCTGTAGACTATTTGCTATTGCCTCACAGGACCTGTGTTGCATTGCTTAGAGCATGTGTGGGCGTTGTGTGCAGGCCAAACTGCATATTGTCCTCGATGCTGACTTGAAAAGTGCATTCAGTTGGAACACAAAGCAGGTGTTCCTCTTTGTCCTGGCTGAATATCAGACAGAGACAAACCAACTCAATCAGGTGGTGCTCTGGGATGCCATCATCCAACAACAGGTGAGAGCAGCCGTGCCAGGTTTTGCAGCAGTGAAGGATAATCGTAAACTTCAGTGTTGTGCAGTTCGTGAGTAGCTGGCAGCTTGCACTTGGGAGAGCAGCAGGACAATATGCTGCTCACTAAAATTCCTTCGATTACCAGACAAGTATGACACCCAGTTCTTGCACCTGGTAGGTGGTGACAGGTGTAAGGACCAAGCACAGCATTTGTTTGGAAGCATTTGTTCGAGTTACAATGTCCAACAGTACACTGCTGTGCCATGCTACATGCGACTGTTGTTGTCAACCTCAATTTCAGGCACATGACTGAGTCACAAGTGCACACATCGGGCAACGTTGTGGCAGGTCAACAGAACAACAAGGCTAATCCAGAATTGGCCACAGCTGTGTCAGTGGCATCGTGTAAGCACACTGCCAATTCACTTCCAGCAGCACTGGATTGAAAACACTGCGTTTTGTGGGAAGCCGCACAGCACTGTGCTGGGGATTGGTTTGATGGCATGCTTGGCTTTGAAATCTGGGTGCCTGTTGGCAGCAGGCTTGCAGACACAATCTCTGGAAACATTGGAATCCAAATCTGTGATTCAGAGAGGCTCATGGGTTTCAGCAAGTAAGTAGCTGATACAAAGGCTGTGTGTGTTGCAGAAGGATGCAAAGATCAGGAAGAAGAAACTGCGCCAGAAATACACTTTCGACGATCAGGGCCGCAACTTAAGAGATCGGGCATTCAACCTGACAGTTGCATGGAACGTTATGCCTAAAGTTGGTGAGTTGATTTTCGTTGCTGAGGTCAGCTTCCATTGAAACATACTTGTCACAACATGAAAACCCATTTCACCCTGCTGGGAATGTCGTTGGTGAGGCAGCTGGGTCTTTGGTAAGGAGTGGGGTCGCTGTTGTTGGAAAGAGAGCTGACAACAGACTTGTGCTGCCATTTTGTGTAGGTCGCTTGTTCACTCGATCACAAACCTTTGTTGGATTCAACATGCCAGCCAACTACACAAACATTGGCCGAGGATGACAAACACAGGAGATGCCATGACACTTGCGACACAGGTGCCAGTCATGTGGGGTTCAGGCTGAACTCATTTGCACGAAGATATGGAGTTGATGCACTCCGTTGGAATCGGATGGACACGCTTTAGGGTGTAGGGTTCAGAGATACACAGCATTGAGATCAACAAAGCGGATACTCCCTTAATTGTCGTGTAGAATGAGGGTCCAATCTCCCTTGAAAGGCATTGCAGTCGGCGTGCTTCAGGATGGCAAGTCTGCTACATGGCAAGGTACATGCCATGTGGCGAAGGCAGGTTTGTGAAAACCACCACAGCATGCACGTTGGAAATCGCGAAGGTTTCATTGAGGGTCACAAGTGGATTCGAGGTGTGCTTGCCACGTCAGCAGGCATTGCCTTTGAAGTAGATTGTTCACAAAGCAGATCAACCAGAGTTGCAAATTGCAGCGTGAATTGCGCATCAATACGCCTTCCTGAAGCCACCAAGGCCCATAAATGCAAACACGAGTGCGTGTCCAGATTGATGCAGACGTATACAGACTTGCAAGACTGTGCACTGCTTGCGGACCTTTAAACGAAGGCTGTGGGCGATTCAGGCTGGTGGCCACCCAGTTTGAATGTCGCCGTCTTGTGTCCAGCTGCCAGTGGCTTCATGAACATGATGGTGCAAGCATCGATAGGTTTGGCACTCCATGTGAGTGTGCCAATCTAAGTCCAGCACAACTAACGATTTGTGCGCACACACAGTGAAGGGCGAACCTCGAAGTCGTGTCTGTCCGGTTTTGCTCGTGTGTTCGCATAGAGACATCGGAAATGAAGTTAGATTTTGCTGGTGACGCCCAGTAACCTCCTCTCTGCTTTCCAGCCTGCACTTTCATCCTGTGTCTTGTCTGTCTGAAACAGCTTAATCCCAGGCCGTTGTTGTAGCACATCGCATCACCACACCGACAGGGACCCATCAACCGAGACGTCGCTCTTAAGGCTTTTAGGGGACTGCATTCGTTTTGCTATGCTTAGCACTCAATGAACGCTCAGGCGTTGCGCAATTCGACCAAAATCAAAACAAGGCCGAAACGACCTTCGCGGAATGCGGAACACCCTGTGCGCATCCTCTCGGCTGCCTACGACTGTGTCTTGTCTGTCTGAAACAGCTTAATCCCAGGCCGTTGTTGTAGCACATCGCATCACCACACCGACAGGGACCCATCAACCGAGACGTCGCTCTTAAGGCTCTTCGGGGACTGCATTTGTTTTGCTATGCTTAGCGCTCAATGAACGCTCAGGGGTTGCGCAATTCGTCCAAAATCAAAACAAGGCCGGAACGACCTTCGCGGAATGCGGAACACCCTGCGCACATCCTCTCGGCTGCCTACCACTGCATCCCACCAAACAGGGCAGGGGTGGCAGGCTGCCATCGCTGGGCGCACGTCCACAGAACAAAGAGGCGATCGCGATGTGTGGAATTGGCATATCATGTCCGAAAAAATCTCTCATCCCGTTCAACCTCAACGTCAACTCAATCATCATTTCGACGCCAATTGAAATCATGTAGCTGGACTGGGAACCGATATCCTGAGCTGCTCGCATGTCGAAGCGCTGTACGTCGCACGGGTCTTCGCTCTGCTGCAGGTTTGCTCCTTTGTACTGTACAGAGTGCACCAGTGCGCCTGCAGGTGGTGCTCTTGCATGTTGGAGTCCAGTATGTTGATCTGTACTGTAAAGAGTGCACCAGTGCGCCTGCAGGTGGTGCTCTTGCATGTTGGAGTCCAGTATGTTGATCCTTTCATGCAAGGGACACCACAGCGATTCTGTCGCGCTGAGCGTCAAGTCGCTTATGCAGACCTCCCCTCCACAGCGTCAAACTCTACGTCGATGCGGCTCCATTATCTATGTGATATGGGGATAAGACTGCTGCCGTGCGCCCCACAGGCATTGGGTCTCCCAGGCGATCGCTGTTGGTAAACCGGGCCAACGAATGCCAGCATTCAGTAGAAGCAACGCGAGCACGTTGCATTGTACAACATGTGCTGTGGTGGACTCAGAATACGCACTTCTTTCATTTGTGGATGTGAGATGCAAGTTGAATCCTTGAGGAGGGCAGAGAATCCGTGCAAACATGATAAGGGCGTGTGGAGGCGGCTGTGGACGACCCATGATAATCGGATGTGGCAAGTCCAATCGGGACAAGTCCGTTGCCACATGATACGTATCACACGAACCAGTGTACACGCTGCAAGGGCGGCCAGCTGTGGAGCAAGCATGAAGCGCAAAGCACGCTGTCCATAGTTTATTATAGCCTGTGGACCAACAGACGCTGATAACCAATACGCCAACGAAGATATGAGGAAAGCAACTGTCGACATGGAATCTGGTATCCACATTTCGCACATGGATATGTTGGCACAGGCGATTTCGATTTTCGAACTCCACAGAGGCCGACCAGCGAAGCTTTCTGCAAGCTGGCGCTCTCACATGAGGAAAGTCGGCGGCTAGGATCCATTTACCCTGCCATGCTGCGAGCATCCTGCCATAATGCAACACATGAGCGACCCATCTCAATCTGTGCATGGAACCATCTCAATCGATGGAACAAACATGATCCCAAGAAATCCGTCCCCAAGGCCCCCATCTTATCACAAGGAACAAACGCGATCCTAGGAAATCTGCCCCTGAGCCACCCACTGGCCAACTCCAGCACAAAACGTCACATACGAGGCTACAATAGCATCACTGCCTGAAGTCTTGAAATAGTATGCTGCTGGAGCGGCAACTGTTCCTAGCCTACTGCCAGCTTTCTGTCACCTACTGCTGCCTCATGGCGGTCATAGCCTCGTGCACAGAGCACGCCATTGGGAAATCTGGCAGCGAGAAAGCCCTAACAGAGGAAAGAAAATGTACAAAAGCCCCTCGAAAAGGTACAAAGGCACTCTTCACCCGCGAGCGAGGCGAGTGCTTGCAACTTGACCCCCCATTCAACACCTAAGTATTCTCAACCCTGTTCATGGGTCAAGTTCACTATACAACAGCCTCCCTATTCCTGTGGCAGCCCTCCAGCAACGCTGCGGGCTGGGTGGGCTGTGGTGGTCCCCATGGTCACCGTATTCGTTGCTTTCACCGTATTCAGACACCCAGAGTCCAGGCGAAAAGATATTCGACACCCAAGAGGGCAGTCGGCACAATGGCACGCTGCGCCCTGCACAGCAGTGATAACATGCCCACAGCTTATTCGACACTGGGAAATAAAGGCCAGGCCCTTCCGCAGTCGCAACCCCAACAAGGCCCCTCTTCTGCCCGCCAAAAATTTTACTCGTCTCTCCGCCAAAATATTCGCGCAGCGGCGTCCAGGGCCGGGGAGTCCCCGCCCCGCCTCGTCTCCTCAATGCGCGGAAATGCTTGTAACTACAGCACCCCAAATAACTACGTCCTTCCCACATCTACGCCGAACCGAACGGCCTGCGACGGGGTTGTTGACCCCTGTGTTCGCCCTCAAAATCTTCCAGCCCCTCGAGACTGCAAGCCCGCTCGGGCCCCCTCCCATCCCTGAATCCCACCGGAACAGCAAGCCCGCCTGGGGCGCTTCCCGGCCAAAGCCCGCCGATCTTTTCCGCGACGCCTCCCTACGACGACACCACTTGCAGCTCGGGCCTTTTCAGGCCCTGCCTTGTGGGGCTGGCGTCATGGGCGCCTTTCCTGGCGCATGGGCACGGCGGTCCAGACCCCGCGCACACGCCCCCCATCCACCCCGCCACGCGCCGCACCAGGCCGCCCAGCGGCCCCCCCTCTGCCCCCCCGCACTCCTCCAGGCACCCGCTGGCAAGGACGCCCTTCAGGCGCGTGATGACGTCCGCCATGCACGGCCGGAGGGCGGCATCCGCGGACCAGCATTCGCTGATCAGCTGCTTGAGGGGCTCCGGGAGGCGCACGCGGAAGGAGGGGCGCCAGCCTCGCGCCACGCGGCGCGCGTACTCGCGCACGCCTAGCCTGTCGCCGCGCTCCTCGATGAGCTTGGAGTAGGCGACCAGCATGAGGCGCGCGCTTAGGAGCTCGTACATGATCATGCCGAAGGAGAAGACGTCGGCCTGCGGCGCACGGAAGGGGTGAGCCATTGTGCAATAAGCAACAGCATCACAACATCACAGTGTCAGCATTCACAACACGCAAATTAGAAGGGAGCTAACCCACGCTCATGTGTTGCATCATAAGTGCAATGTGTCAAGAGACACTGCTGTGCAGCGCCCGGATCACAAGCATAGTAATGTGTCCTGAGACGGACGTTACATTAGCCAATTGCGTTAGCATCGTTCAGTGCGCTGTCAGTATCTGACAAACGAACAATTTCATCTACTACCAACGATTTAAATAGATATTTCAGATTCACACACAGAAGCTCAGGTTCCAAAACTGTACAACAAGTAGGCTGCCAGAATCCAAACCAATGGCCTCTCTCTTGCAAGCAGCCTCACCTTCTCAGAGTACATTTCCTCCAAGTATACTTCAGGCGCCATGTACATATAACTGGAAAACACAGAAACACAAGAATGCAACATGAGAAAGGACCAAAACCCCATGCAAACAGGCAGGCATCCCATCGACACGCCCCGGGGATAATGCTTGGATCAAAAACACCACAAGTAACACATGCTTACTACCTGCCATATCGCCAGGCCAAGGTTTGGAAAGTCTCATTGACAACCATTTGTTGCCAACTTTCTAAAGCACATTGGCATGAAATGTGGATCTGCAACAATGAAGGCTATGGAGTCTTCAGTCTGCATGCGCATGGACCAAAAGATCCTTACTGCTGTGCACCAACTGTTTAAAATCACAACCCACAATGAATCTCAGGTGGCTTGTGCCAAGGGAAACAAACACGTAAAGAATGCAAATAGGGGAAAGCTACTGACGGTGCACATCAGTTTCTCTCAGTGAGCCTGATTTTAGCAGCTGTACCTGCCAACCCTTGTGGTCAGCCTGTACTTGACCTCTTCAGCCGTGAGCCCCCGTGTGGAGTCATCTGACATCCGCGACATGGTCTCTTCAGGGGCTGGCACATTCTTGGGTAGAAGGATTTGGCACTTTGGTGACATGGTCCCATCATCCTTGGCCCAAATGATCTGGTTGGGAACCACAGGGACGCCCCTGCGCGAGGCGCCACACTGCTGTGAGCATGTGCCTTCCCAGCAGAGCAACCCAATCGATTCAAACCAGACATCAAACTGCTTCCAGCATTTTCCTCCAGGATCATGCCATCACTGCACCCCTTGCATTCTGTCCGCCACCAATCTCAACATCTGTCTTGTTGAGCTGCAAACATGTGTGCGCATGTCCGTTTGAATGTTCCCAGCCAAACCTGCCACAGTGTTTGACAATCTCACAGCAGCACTATAAATCTGATGTTTCCGAAGAACAAGAGAGCATCAAATCACACACCTGCTGTGGCCTGGAATTTTTGCCACGCATGTGTGCAACCCAAAGTCCCCGAGCTTGGCAATGACGTCCCCCTGCCCTTCTTCTGCTCCACAGAAACATAAGAGCAATCACCAAACATTATCATGGCAGGGTATTTGATGAATTGCTACTGAAGCTCATCATAATCACCGCCACTCATGCATGTGCAACTGGAAGGTCTGCAAGCAATATTCGTCCGTCAAGAAAGCCCTGCCTTCCCTGGGAAAGCTGGGATGTCCACCATAGAAGATATAGTGTGCCTGCTGTAAGGAAACATGATAGACTGTGCACTTCAACATTCTTACCTGTCAACAGAATGTTCTCAGCCTTCACGTCCCGGTGCAAGATCTGCCACAGCAACATCAAACCCAACTACGTCATTATCCTCCAGGACAAGAGGAAAGACTGGTGCTTGCATAAAGTATCGTTCATGGTATTCTTTTAGCCCCAAACACCTTCGCAGGTGATGGCAATAGCATTCCAGATAGCAGGGCCGATGTGCAGTGACCTGTTCCGTATTCCCAGCCAGAAGATCTGCCACCCCAACCTTGGTGAGTACAGAACTCTTGTTGAAGAGTCCCACAACAGAGATCGCCAGCTTCCCCTCTCACTTTAAAAGGGAGACTATATTCAAAATCCCTTGTGCTGTGTCTCCAATTACTACACTTGGAAATTCGCTCCACATGATAGCCTGTCATGTAGTCTGGAGGCAACTGCCAATATGCAACGTCAATACAGATACTGACCAAACATTGGTCAGGCAGACAAAGGGGCGACCTTTGACATTGACCTGTAGCTGAGAGACTTGGTGTCATACGATCATCGACAAATCTTGCACAAAACCATCTGTTGTACTCCAGCCCAATTTCAATGGACTGTTCATGAATATAGTGAACAGCACTCTTACACCAAGCCGCTGTGCAACAGCATGAAATCCCCGTCAACTTCCAAATCCACTAAAGTCGCCAATCCACCACAACTGTTCGATGCGAACCCCATGCCCGCTGCTGCCAACGAAATATTCACAAGTCTCTGAGGGCGCCCTAGGGGCCTTGGATGGATGGCAATATCTGACCCATGGCTTTCGGTCAGGCATTCCTCACCTTTGGGGTTGCGCTGTGGAGGGCATGGAGAGCACGGGCTACCTGCAGAAGCCATTGCACGGCCTGTTCCTTGGTGTATAAGGGCTTCCTTGGGCGAGACATTTGCCGCACCAAAAGGTCTCCCAGTGTGCCCTGGTTCATGAACTCCATCATTATGAACAGTGACTTGTTCTTCATATCAGGATTCCACTTGTCCAGGCTGCCAGCTCCCAGGTACTTAACGAAGTAGTTCCTGCAAATCGGTAGTGCGTAAGACACTGCCAAGGACTTTGCAGCACACAAATAGCACTCCTTGCTATTCAAGATTGTGGGCAGATATGGTCTTGGTGAAAGGGACCACAACCAATGGGGAGCAGCCAGGGTGCTGCTCATGCTACCCACAGTACACTGTGGGTGCATGTTTGGTATTCCTTATGCAGTAAAAGCTTTCGCTGCTTGCTCCTTGTGGCTGAGGAGCGAGTTGCTCCACCAACAGTTGCCAATACATTTCCCAAGCACAGCAGTGCGTGGCCACCTTACCCATTAGCTGATGTTGGGTGAGTTTGGCAGAGGTGCTGGTCACTGCTAGCCGTCAACAGTGCACTTCAGCGCATTCAGACCCCTTTATACACTGACAACACGACGGCCAGCAGACTGACAGCTGCTGACTGATAGCAGGTTGAGCAGAGCCTGCGTGATCCTTCTATACTGCTTCACGTCCAGCATATGGGCAGCGACGCGCGTGCGATGCCGTCAGTTAGCCTCCTCTGGTGTTGTATCGCTGTGCGGGCGGTCCGTACGTTGTCCTCCGCAATGCACAACGCAGCCCCTGCACGGTGCGCGCAGTGCCGCGATGCACGACCGCAAACCCTTGGCGCGTCAAGTGTCTGAAACGCTGCACGCGTCAAGGTATCCGCATTCCCGCCCGTCGGACGCAGCTTGGGGCCCAGGGCTTTGCTCCCCTTCCGAATCGCAGCTTCTCCAGCAGATGCCGTCGCCCTGGCACCCCCGCACCGCGCGACGCCCACACGAGAGGCATTCACGCACAATCCACGACTCCACACACGGCCATCCGCGCTCGCTCGCGCCCTGTCGGGCGCCGGCCGCTCGACGACCGCTCCGCCCCGCGAAGCTCGGTCGCACACACTCAGCGACAAAGTCACCCAGAATCAGCGGGGGCGGGTCCCCAGTCCGCCATGCGCGACACCGCGCCCCGCATCAGTCTTTTGAGGCGGCCGCAGGCGCCATCATCCGCTGATTCGGACAATGACACAGCCAGCATCACGGGAAACGTTATTTAGTCGCTGCCTTCCAACGTCAGCATGGAGGCCCCGGACCGGGGCCGGGCCGCGCCGGGCAGGACCCGCTCGCCCCTAGCTAGGGGCGAGCCCCGCCCCCCGTGCGCCCCCACTGCGAGAGCGGCCAAGTCGTGGGAAGTGGCACTGGCGCCCCCCCTCCGCAGTTCCGCAGTTCCGCAGTTCCGCACCTCGACACCCATGGCCGTGGTCGCGGCTGGCCCGGCGGGCGCCGTTGGCGTTGCAAGTCGCTGCCTGTGGGGTCTAGCCTCCAGGCACACCATTCACGATTTGAAGCTCAGGGCCCTGCAAGGAGCGCGAGCACTGGTGCACAGCACGAGGCACCACCCCAGCCCTTTCCGGAACTCGCGGATGGACGGACGGACCGCGAACCGCTTTATGGGGCTGCCATCCGTCCAGGCACTGCCGTCCGTGGGTTCGCGGACGACCATTCTGTTCACGGAATTTCGCGATCTGTTTCCCGCCTTTGTTGTACGCAATATTCCTCCGTACTTCGCAGACGGAAGT
Organism: Ostreobium quekettii; assembly: GCA_905146915.1. Taxonomy (NCBI): domain Eukaryota; kingdom Viridiplantae; phylum Chlorophyta; class Ulvophyceae; order Bryopsidales; family Ostreobiaceae; genus Ostreobium; species Ostreobium quekettii. The sequence continues at coordinate 35,103 of CAJHUC010001283.1, read as the reverse complement.
TCGGGGATTCCGCGATGTTGTAGACAGAGGCGCCGGCGTGCATCAGTTTCCGCGAGCTGGTTAGTTCGCAACGGACGGGTGGTGTGTCTACAAAAGGGCCGGGGCAGCGGGCCTCTCCAGAAGGCCGGGCGAGGTGCAAGACCCGCGGCGGATCTCGCTGTATGCGCGGCGAAGCGTGCTTCCCGCTTGGGCGCTTTATGGGTGCCGAATGTTGCCAGCTGCGATAACCCGATTGGCACCCGCGGGTGGCACCTATCGGTGGCCAGAGAAGGGTGGGAGTGTGTGGCCACGTTCGGCCTCCCACTCCTGCCATTTTGTGGCGTTTGCCTGTGGCCATTTTTTGGGCACCGCGGGGACACCAGTCCGCCCTTGGCGTTCGGCCCCTGTGGGCGCCGAATGGTGCCACTCGCGGGTGCCAATCTGGGCACCTGCGGGTGGCACCAATCGGTGGCTACGAGGGGCAAGAATGGCGGGAGTGGGAGGCAACTTTCGGCCTCCCACTCCCGCCGTTTTGTGGCATGTTTCGTGGCCACGCTTGGGGTACCGTGGAGGCCACAGTCCACCCTTGGGCGTTCGGCCCCTGTGGGCGCCGAATGGTGCAACTCCCGGGTGCCAATCTGGGCACCTGCGGGTTGCACCAATTGGTGGCTGCGAGGGGCAAGAATGGCAACTTTCGGCCTCCCGCTCCCGCCGTTTCATGGCATGTTTTGTGGCCACGCTTTAAGCCCCGTGGAGACGGCAGTCCACCCTTGGCGTTCGCCCCCTGTGCCAAGCGCAACTGTGGAGGGTAGGCGCCGGTGCCCCCTCCCACGACTTAGCCGTTTTCGCAGAGGGGGCGCACGGGGGGCGCGGCTCGCCCCTAGCTAGGGGCGAGCGTGTCCTGCCCGGCGCGGCCCGGCCCCCGTCCGGGGCCTCCATGCTGACGTTGGAAGGCAGCGACTAAATAACGTTTCCCCAGCATCACCCCAGCCAACACGACACGTGCGGGTCCCCTCCCCACTCCACCGCAGCGCGACACCGACCGCGCCCAACGGCACGTCGACCGCCGGCGCCGCCCCACTGTCGCGGCAGCGCGCAGCGACCCGCCGGCCATTTCCCAACCAAACCCGGACCCGAAACAACGCAATGCGGCCACGCAACTCCGCATGACGCGAACTCGACAATCCGGCATGCCCCAACGATGTCCGCCGCAGTTCACCGCCGCCGCGCGCCCGGCGTCCAGCGCGGGGCCCGCCCGGCTCCCAGGCTCCGCCCGCGCCGCCACGCCCGGCGCGATCCCGCTCGAGCGCCCAGCGGCCCCCGTGCCCCACCTCTCCGGCAGCTCCCGCATGATCTGTATCTCCCTCAGGAAGTCCACCACCTCCCGCTCCTGGTCGCGCTCCTCCAGCTTGAGCACCTTGACCGCCACCCGCCGCTTCCTCTCCGGGTCGAATCCCGGCCCGGGCACGTGGTCCACCTCGAACACGTCCGAGAACGCGCCGCCGCCGATCAGCCGCGTGAACCGCAGCCGTCGGCCGTCCACGTCCGGCTGCGACACGCCCGTCTCGGGGTACAGCTGCGAGCGGGACTTCTCCTTCAGCTGCGCGGCTATCGACTGCGTGAGGGAGCGGTAGGTGGGGGGGTCGATGCCGTCCCCCCCGTCCACGCGCCCCAAATCGTCCGGCATCACTTCTCTGCCCATCGTGTCGACGCTTGCCCCCAAGCCAGAGGTTAATTGTTCCGACTATCGGCTGGAGGGGGTGCTTTGATCGGGACGGCTGCCCTCAGGGGAGCCAGCCCTGCCGGCCCTCCGAAGTGTGGCGGTGTGGCGGGGTGGGGTGCCACCTCGGGCGTCTGGCGGTGCGGCGCCTTGATGGCGGGGCGGGCGTCGCGCCCGTCACCGGGATCATCGGAGTCATCGCAGCAGGGGCGCAATGTACGGGGGAGCACACGGCGGGGGCGCTGGTGCGTAAGGGCGCACCTTCTCGCCGTTGCTGGAATGTACAGGAGGGCTGGAAGCGCCCGGGAGTCCCTAATTTTGACGTGTTGCGCTCGAGGGGCGACCTGATGCGCAGGAGCATTAGTACCGCGCTCATTTTCCCCACTGTGTTTTCGGATCCGGTGAATTTGCCTCCGACAACGAGTGCCGTGTGCGCTCTGCACAACGGATGAAAAACACTACTAAGCTTTGTGCATGTCAACTTCAATGGCACTGTCGCGACGGTCACATGTGGGACCTGCACAGCTATCTGTGGGACCGGTCACACAGTAAGACTATGTGAAGCGGTCATAAGTGGGCGGTCCCGCCGTCCAATGGCAGCAGATCGTTGGGCATCAAGACGCCAGAACATTGAGCCCCATGCCTGGACGGCACAGTGCATTATATAATGCGTTAAACTGCCCATATTTCGCTGGTCACGAGAGCTCACAGACCACAGAAAAGCCGTCTGCAAGCCGCCGCTGCCATCATGCTGGCTTTCCAAGCGACAGCCGCATCAGCAGTTCACGCTCCGACGGGCAGCATAACCCCACCCCATGATAAGCCACACGCTGCTGCTACATTGCGCGGCGCGGCGCATGGCGCGGCTTCAGCAGCCAGCTCTGCGGACCCCTGTTGCCCTCATCACTTCAGGCGCTTCGGCAACCTCCAGTTGCCAACTGGCACACATCCAATGCATCAGCTTTGCTGCAATTCGGACGTTGCCCATCCCCTCTGCGCTGCTCTGCCTCCCACCTCGACCCCTCCATCCAATTCTTCGCAACTTTTCACTTCTTCCAACTTTTTACTCATCCCGTGCCTTGCCAATGCGGACACCATGCTTGGGCAGGCCCGCGCAGGCCCCCGCGGCGCGCGCCAGCTGCCGGCTGCATCGTGATCAAAGAGCCCCGGCAGTCAACTCGGCCAAAACCTTTCAAGGCCCACCCACCCACAGGGCATGACGTCCTGGCCCGCCTGAGGTCCAGCGTCCGTGCGCCGGACTCCCAGTCCAGCTATTGGGCCCCCGGGGACCGCTCCCCTGCCCCCACGCAAAGCGTCGGGTCCGCGGCTGTGGGCGAGGCAAAGCAGCCGGGTCCAACACTGAGGAGGGGAGCTGGAACGACGGGCACCCCGCTCAGTGCTGAAGAAGCGCCACCGCGACTGGCAAGCGCCGGAGGGCGCCGCGACCCGCCAAAGACGTCACACGAAAGGCGTCAGGCGGGGGCTGCGCTTGGCAACCAGAGTCCGCACCGCGCGGCTGGCTTGGGCCCTTGGGCCCCTTGTCGGACGACTGGCCAAGGGGGGGGGGACCGTCTGCGCGGCTGGGCTTCGCAGCGAGTGCGCGGGCGTGGGTCCGAGCGGAAAGGTGATGGGCGGCGGTGTGCGTGGCCGTCCCTCCCCTGGCCCCGCTGCCCTGGCGCCGCCCGCAGGGCGTTAGCATGTGCTGGCTCTGGGGCGCCCTGCTGCACGGCCTGCGCAGCTGCCTGCCCAGGGGCGAGGAGGAGGTCGTGCTGACGCTGGGCAACTCGGGCCTGACGGAGGAGCAGATCGGCATGGCTGAGTGCTGCCTGGAGTGGCTTGGCCTGGCGGGCCGGCGGGACGACCTGGCCCGCCAGGACCTGCTGGCCCTGTGCTTCGCGGTGGGCATGAACCCGTCCGAGGACGTGGTGGAGTCCAAGCTGCGGATGATGGGCCTGGGCGGCCGCACCTTCGTCGATTTCGCCCACCTGTGGTTCCAGCTGATGTTGGACACGGAAGACGAGGAGCGCGTGCTGCGGCGGGCGTTCTGCTTCTTCGACAAGGACGGCAACGGGGAGGTCACCGGGGCGGACCTGAAGGCGGCGATGGGCGAGCTGGGCGGCATGCTGACGGACCAGGACGTGGACACGTTCCTGCAACTGCTCAACAAGGGGGGGGCCACCGACGGCGTGCTGGTGTACGAGGAATTCGTCAGGGTGCTGAGGTCCCACAGGCCCTTGTACCTGTGTGCGCTGCCGGGCCACGGCGGGGAGAGCGCAGGACTGGAAGGGGGAGGCCCCTCACTGGCTAGCGGCGCGTACTGCGAGTTTGTGCCCGTGGGGAGCATCGACTACAGGCTGCCAGGCACGCCGGATTTGCCGGCCGAGGAGGAGGATGGCGCAGGGCCGTCTGGCAAGTTGGACGGGCTTGTCCCGGAGATGAGCCCGGCGATTGATTGGGCAGAGACGGCCGGGGAGGAGGAAGGGGGGGGCGACGTCTGGGAGCGAGGCCTGGGCGGCACCCAAGCCCACAGGTCGGAGGCATTTCGAGGAGACGTCGGAATGGAGCAGCCGTCCATCTTGAAGGCGCGGAGCCATGGCGACCCGCTGGGCCGGCTGTAGCCTTTGGCACGGGAGGGCCGGGCTGTGAGGCGACAGCGGGGGTTGGGCGGCTGGCCTTGAAGTGTCTGGGAGGTTTGGGGGACGGCGCGGAGTGTTGGGTTGCAGCTGGTTACGATCGGAGGTGCATCGTTTGATGGTGCTGGAAAGTTCATGCGTGCAGGTTATACGCAAGCTGAGCCCATCGCGTTGGGCGTCGTTCGCCGGTGTGTTGACCTCAGCTGTGGGATAACTGTGTACGTTGCAAGCAGTCACTGTACTATAGAGGATACGCGAGTTTTGTTGCCAATCCGTTCGGGAACTCGCTAGTTTTAACGCAAAGAGTCCTGGGCCAGCACGGCCAGTAAGCATGCACTGGGTCGATGGACTCGACTGCCCTGATGCAAAATTCCAACGCTGTTGTGACGTCACGCAGGGACTCGAAGGGAGGCAGTCCCGCCTGCCAGCCTGCAGTGTGGGTGGTGCACAATGGACAAGAACATATTCGTTCCCAATGGACCACAGCATTCGTTTCGCAGCAAGTGCAGTGTGGCAAACATTTGTGGTCCACAAGACCAGCACGGAACGGTCTCCATCTTTGGTACACAAGGAGATGTCCGGCACAGCTTAACCATCTTGCGAACATCTAATTGCTGGTCCACAAAGCCAGACTTTTGTTGTGCATCCATCAGCGCTGAGCTGTGGTGTGCTCAGAGGAACACTGTTTGTCCCTTTTCAATCGCATACCATGCCACTGTGTCTTTGAGTTCGCACCACTGCTTGATGCAGTGCTGTGGAGGTCCCCTTGTTGGCATATTGGACGTCCATGGGAAGTATCTGCAAGCCAGAATGGATGGTGCATAGGATGGGACAGAGAAGCCACAAATCACAGCCATAATGTTCATCTACTCGATTTTGCAGCACAGATCTGCCTGGTGGTTCTGGCTGTTTTCGGACAGACTGGGCAGCCCATTCTTTATACCGGCATCAACTAACAGACAAAAATGGTGGCAATAGCTGGCTTCAGCAAGTGGCAGCAAGGGCAATTTTGAGATCCACAAGGAAAGTGTTTCTGTACATTTGTGGCTGCAATCAATTTGTGGGTGAATATGGACGTAATGGTTGCAGCTTGTTATCTCCTTCCCTTTTGTCCCCACAAAAAATGACCTGCACATCCTGCCAGAGCCACACCAAGCGCCAGAGGACCAAATGTGTGATCATGGCAACGTCGAGGTCTGCCCCTCCTTGCCAACGCCCAAGAGGCAACCATGTCCCCACCGGTCACAATCACGAGGGGCCTGAGAACCCCGCCTTTGAAATTCCAGACAGCCCGTGAAGCCCTATTCAGGGCGCACCCAGCAATGCCCCCAAAGATGCTGCCGCCCGCTGTCGTGAACACTGTGTAGGTTGCACTATCTGGCTCTGTTGGGCAGTACAAGTGGCCCACCAGAGCTCCTGCAACCATCCCAATTGAGGCACCAATGTTTCCATAGGGGATGTATTGTAGGTCTCTCTGATCGGTTCCAATACCTGAAAGCAATCACACCTAACCATCTTGAGGAACAAGCAGCATGAAAGCACAGACTGAAATGTTGCAATCAGGCTATGTTGAATGCTCCACACTGAGGAAATTGATAGCCACTTGAGAAGCCACCTATGATAATATCTCTACAGCGGTATCGAATTTCTTGTCAATGATCACACACACGTTGGGCTTGATCAAATTCAGAATATGCCACACAATAAGCTCGACAGAATAGGGCTTGACAACACCTCAATTTCGGTTGCTACTGCAAACGCTGCTGCCGCCCACCTGTCGGCCGCAGACTGCGCAGGGCTCGTTTGCTTCTCTCCCGGGCAAGATGGCTGCTTTCCGCGTCCGCAAACGCTCTGCCTTGCCCTCGTGAGCGAGATCTCTGCTCCTTGGATTCAACACCTCTCCATGCGAACGGACGACCCGAGAACCCCTCCCCAACCGTGCGTCCGCTAGAAGCCCTCGTGGGCCGTACAGCGCCCTGTAACGCTGATGTCGCGGCGCCCAACCACTGCTGCTTCTCCCTGTTGCCAGACCTCCCCTTGCTCATCGCCCAAGGGGCTGCCGCCAGTCGCCACGCGCCTCAGCCTGTCGGCCAAGACGGAGCAAGGGGAGACGATAGAGAAGACGTCGTTGGTGGCCTGGACAGGCGCGATCAGGGCCAACCTACCAGCGCTTGTTTGGCACCTCGCTGATTGTTCAAGGAGCCATGCCCAAGCCCCTAACCTAACAAGAGGGTGAATCTTTGAAGGGTCCTAGGTTCTTGGGCTTAGGGAAGTGCACTGTGGGAAAGACGACGTGTACTTCAATGAACGGCTTTCGCGGTTTTCACCAAGCATCGTGCGTTCAAGCTCGCGAGGGCGCCCAGTGATTTGGAGGGCAACAACGGGAGGCCTTCGAATCTGGGGAGGAGTCCCGGGTTGACGCCGGTATCCGCTTTGCAGGGACTACTCATGGTTGATGATGCCGTGATAAGGGAGAGTAAGATAAGCTCCCAAGTCCCGACGGCTCGGGATAAAATCAACTGCTTTAGTGCGCACCATGGCCTCCTACACTCTGGCCGGTCGCCTGTGGGCTCTACAGAGAGCGCTTCAATACGGTTTCTTCTCTGGGATGTCCACAAGAGCGATCGATCCCGCTGCTGTACGGGGCAGAGAATTCAAAAGAATTGTGAAGAAAGGTGGGTTGCGAGGGGTGGGGTGGGGGGGCCTCGCAGCTGTGTCACAAGCGCACGGTTGTCTGGCTGCAAAACTCTTGTGCTGTCTTCTCAGGCGAAAATCTTGGGGTACCCAAGTTGGGAGCGTTGGCAGATTGCAAAGGCTACAGATAGGAACAGCCAGGTGCATGACAAGTGCAGCCTTGGTGGCGTAAATGGCATCTGCATCAGGAACTTGCAGAATCTCCTGGAACGCCAGCAATGTTGCATGGCTGCTGTTGTTTCGTTTTCTCAATAGGGGTTGAAGGGTCCCGCTCGGAAAGCAACAACCTGTGCAACGGGTATCCCAGACCAAAAACAAAACTACTGAGATTTTGCCCAGTGCAAGAGAAGTCTCTGGGAACGCCAGGAGAAGCATGCCCCAAAGGCAATCAGTCAGCAGCGAATCTGAACATTGAAACCCCATCCTGCTGCATTCATCTTATGTCTCTGTGTTTAATGCCCTTTTATGTGTCTCAGGTGGGGCAAGGACAAAGCAGGCACTTGTGGAAAGTCTGTGTCGATTGGCAAGACAAGGAGATGCAGACACTTCTTGGGACCTACTGGCTGAGGGCTGCGACCCTGATCTGAAGGATAAGGTGAATGTCTGGTCCAAATGCCCTGGACTCCTTGGTGCTCAGAGGAATAAGCATGCTGATTGCCAAAGGTGAAGGCCCTGAAACACAGGGATATGGCAGGCAGTATGCTGGCAGCTATGTTTTAAATGCGCTGATATTGTGTTATGTTTTCAACAAGTTTGTTCAGTGGATGGTGTTCTAACCTCTGCTGACATGGCAGGGGAGCTAGTGATGCGTTCCATAGTCAATAAGGTATTGCCAAGAAGCAATCCTATTTTTCCCAAGCCTGCTGGAATTTGGAAAAAGAACACATGAGCAGAGATGTTGCACTCCAGACTTTGCATGAAATTGTGGCACCAGCTTGGCATGCTGTGGGGTATTCGCCTGTGTTCAGGTTGAATCTGGTTCTCCTCTCTGCCAAATGCACAGCCACTATTCCTGCCAGTCTCAATCTGTCAGTACTGACATGCAGTTGTGCGCATCCAGCAATCTCCCACATGTTGTCACAGCATAGTGAGTGGTGAGTGAATTGGGAAGAAAGTTTCATGCAACAGTACTGACACATCCTTTCCAGGACGGCTGGACACCACTTTTGTACGCATCTGACAGAGGACAAGATAGAATTGTGAAGCTTCTGCTTGACAGAGGTGCCAAAGTGGATTTGACAGATGAGGTATGGGCACACAAAAACCATGTATGTTGTGCCCTGAGCACAGTGAAACAGCTCTGGCACTTGCCTTGCATTGATTCAATATGATCATATTGTGTGCAAAACTGTCACTGATTAACGCTGAAAGCTGGATCCATCCTGGCCATCGTAGTTGTTGAGCAATATAAGCCCCACCTGTCTTTTCTTGAACTGTGATGTCTTCTTTGGAACTTGTTCTTGCAGTTTTTCCTTGTCAAATGCAAGAACTCTGGATAATGTTTGGGTGCTCCTGCAGGCATGCTGTATGTTTTTTTGTCTCTTGTATGGTCATTGGGCCACCTGCAAGCTGGAAAATGGAGAATGAATCATGTATCCATTATGCGCGAGGAAAAAATCACATGTTTCTCATGGCACAAATCTCTGCCTGTCTCAGATCATGGACTAGCAGAGTTTTCTAGCAGTGTACAAGGACCATGCTATGCTTGGCTAGAAAGCATCCCAACCCTCACATCCCAAATTAGGTAGATGGTTGCTAGCGAACTGGACCCAGAATGGGCTTGCAAGATAGTGCGAAATCAGGGCTTCACTGTTTTGGAATAGTCACGGCTTTTGGCACAGGAACTGCGAAACACTGGGCATCTTAGGACATGTCACAGTGCCCTGATTTTGAGTTTTACTGACTATAGCTAGTTCCTGGTGCCAACTGTGATGCTGCCAGACTTCCTGGACGCCACTGATGGCTGCTGTGGACAACAACAACTACGCTGTGATGCAGACTCTAATCAACAGTGGGGCAGATGTGCAGCGTGTCAACAGGGTGAGTCAATGGCCCACAGTAGCCATCTTTTGTCCACCCAACTTGGGGTGCTCCATGTGCACAAACCAACCGATCTGGCAGAAGGGGCTATTGCTCAAAATTCGTTTCTTGTCGTAAACCGCCACTCCATGACAATGTCATCAAGCAAACGCTGCTTTTGCCTCAGCAATAGCAGGGCTTGTTTCAAATCTTGAAACACAATGGACTGATGCTCGTGTTGTTCTTATCTGTTCTGTGACCTAAAACAGCTACCATGATTCTGCTTGTCAGGTTTGTCGATCGGCTCTGCACCTTGCTTGTGCTACAGGGCGTACCAGGAATGCTGCACTTCTGGTGGATGCAGGGGCTGATGTGAATAAGTTAGACAAGGTATTGCCCTAACAGTTGCTCTGCAGGTTGCATGTTAAGTTGAAGGGCCACTCCGCGCAGGGGCGTTGACAGTACAGGCCAGTTCCACAGTCTTATTCAGGAAATGGGTCTTTCTCCAGACAGCTGAGTTCATGATTTCAGAAAGGGTGTGACAGTTGTGTTCCTGACTTTGGACGATCTTCATACAAATTACTTTGTTACGATTGTGGTCGCTAGTTTGTGCATTGAACAGAATAGGTCAAACTGGACTGGGGATGCATAGGCGCACTTTCAAGGGGCCAGAGCAGTGTATGCCAAGCATATGTCGCTTTGTGGCTCCCAGACGCTTGATTGGGAGGAGGTGTTCATTTGCTGTGGTCCATTTTTGCGTACAGCATCACTGGACACCACTGCACTTCGCTGCAGACAAAGGGAGCGCAGACATCACCAGGGTGCTGTGCCATACGGGCGCCAACGTTGATGCTGTGAATAAGGTGGGCGTTCTCGATGCACAATCCCAAGCATATGTAGCGTTTTTTGGCCTTTAGGATGGCGGCCCCTGAGCGGCACTAACGCCCTCGTTGAACGACTGGTGTTGGGTCGATTCCTGCAGCATATAACCGTATTGGCTGCATGCATCCTCTTTTGAGCCACCAGAATCCACGTGCTGCCATTTGCATTTCCTGCACTTCGAGGTCTATTTGCCTTAAGCTGCTGCAGAGAAATCGAAGCTTGCCTGCGATGCAGAGGGAACCGTTGCCAAGCAGATGTCACAGCTATGCGCTTTTGAATTTTTAGTTAATTATGCCGAGATTCAAGCAGTTTCACGGGATTGCTGCTGCGCCAACAGCAGCATGCGTTGAATATCAGCCTGTGGGTCGTAGCTGGCGTTTTCTTGCCCCGGTTTGTTGATTCCGTGCTGGAATGGTGACCTCACTGTAGTTGCTGCCATCTGCAACATGCAGCTTCTTGAGACACCGCTGCACCTTGCTGTTCGAAGAGGAAATTGGGCCACGGCCGAATTGCTGCTAAAGTATGGTGCTGACCCCGATGCGAAGGACAAGGTAGGTGAGTCAGCACCCCTTGTGCCCAATGGTGTGCTTTGGGAGCACCAAGTCCTTGTCCCTTTGATGTTGTTGCACATGTGGGCCCATATTGTGTATGCATTGCATTGTCTAAACTCTGCACAACAAAGCGGCAGATGCTCACCAGGTGTCCCGCGTTGAACGTTTTCTCATCACTCTTTGGGATGGATCCTTTTCGCTGAACGCCAGCTTGAACTCCCTGGAAAGCAGCATATTCAATGTTTGAACTTTGTGTGCGCGCCTCAGGACGGCAAGACGGCTATGGATGCAGCTCAAGAAAGTGGGTATTCCAAACTTGGGCGAAATCTGGACGACAAATTAGCCAAGGGGAAAAGGCTAAGACGAAAGGTGGGGCTAGTCTAGGGCACCTTGCAGTAATGACTATCAATCCAACTGCTGTCAATATCGACAACCACCGCCTGGCCATCAGCCAAACAACTAGTCTGCCACCCATCCACCAACGCAGAAAAGAAGCAGACAGAAGAAATGGAACTCATCTGCACCTCAACTGGGTGTTTGTATCAATGCAGGTATACAATAGAACGCAAGCGCCGAAATGAGCCAGTCTTCTTTACTGCCCAACCGGACGGACTGCGCAAACGGGGGAAATCCACATGACTAAAGGTCGAATCATGTCTGTCTGAGCTGTGCATGACCTGGCTGCCCTACAGGTGGCCGTTCCCGACCCCAGCGGCGAACCTGTCGCCAGGGTGGTTCATTTGGACGTGGGTGGGAGCCGTTTTGTGACTTCCCGGGCCACCCTCACCTGCATTCCGGGTAGCTACTTCTGGATGGCTTTCAACCCAGAGGCGGACATTCCTGTGGGTTTCGAAGACCACAGCTTGGGCGCCCTGGGCCCTGGGCCTGGCAAGGAGTTGACGCGCAAGTCGGACCAGCAACTGTTGATCGACAGGTAAGTGCTCATTTGCTGCATGTGGCAGGTGCATTGTCATCAACCCACTCAATCAGCCAAGACACACTGGCCTGTGGCACGTCACTCCTCCACAGGGGAAAATTGTCCTGCATCAATGCACCACCGACCGCAACGTGCTTCTCCCGGCCAACGAATGCGCTTGAAACTTCACCCAACGTCTCAGCTGCCCATGAGTTTGTTTGTTGCTGCCGGCGACTCACAGGGATCCCCACATGTTCCTGCCTGTCCTCGAGTTCATGAGAACGCTGCACTACTCCAAGATGAGGGCGTTGGAGCTGCCAGAGGACAGGTATGCAGTGGACGCCCTGCTGAGGGAGGCCAGGTTCTACCGCCTGGTCCCCATGATGGCCAAGATCCTGGAGGAGGTGGAGTTCAGGATGCGGAAGACGCTGCGCAATGCGCATAGCCCCAAGAAGAGGCACAAGGTGGTGGGCGGCAGAGCCCTGTACAAGCCAGAGAATCGCGTCCCGGTGATTCTGGACAAGGTGGCCATTGACAATGTGCCAGGGTCTTGGGAGGGTGCCGCACGGGATGGGGAGCACCTGGCAGCCGACGAGGTGTGACCCATTGGATGCTCCTCTGCGCCTGTGCGACAGTTTGGCTGCCGCTCTGAGTAGAGGGGATGTCAAGGGTGTTGGTGAATGGAGAATTGTGGAAACGGGCGCCGCGTTGGTGCAGGTCGGCTGGCATCGTCGAGAATGTGAATTCGGGTGGTTGCATCGACATTTGAACCGTTGTACGCAAATAGAACTCAGCTGTTGATGTAGAAAACTGCGCAGGAAGGTGGTTGCATGTCTGACGTCTGCTCTCAATGACCCATAACCAGAGCATTGTCCTAGTCCTTTCTGCCATTTCTTGCAATGGTGGCTTTCTCAGGCCATGCCATGTATAGGACAGCACCTTTTGCAGTAGAAAGCCGCTGTCCGCGGTGGTCATGTGCGGCAGGCGAGTGAAATGGTGGTCATTATGAGGCGCCGCGGGCAGGCCGGAAGCTTGACTCCTGACTAAAGCATCATCATCGCAATTCGGGCTGCAGCAAGCGTGGGCTGTCCAAGCATTGCCTGTGGCTAAAAGCATCAGGTGGCCGGTTTTCAGGATGCTTTGTGCCAACACACCAATGTCCATGTGCACAGACAAGATATCTGTGGAGCCTCCTTTTGTACATAAATCTCCAGTACAGCTCAAAATGTGGATTTGGAGGCCCTCATCTGCTAAACTGATAGTGCTTGATGGGAAGGGATGGAATTTTGCAGGCTGTGAACTTCCTGGAGGCGACAATTCTAATGCCCGGCAGTCGCCAGCTGAGGGCGTCAGAAACAGTTGGTAATCAGGTGCAGAGGGGCTTTGTAACGCCATCTGCGAAACCAGCAACTCCAAGAAATTCTAACCGAAAGCATTCTGCAGCCCATCGCCCGGGCACACCACCAAAGATGGTGCACATTACAGCTGTGTGTCCTTTGGCACCATGTGGCACCCAACTGTGCATCTTGTGAGAGCAAACCTTCTGTGTCGATTGCCAAGACATCTCATGGTCTGAACAGCCTCGTACCCGCCCGCAGGGCTGCCAGTAATAATCTTCAGAAAACACTCCATGCAAGCCGAAAATGTGCGTCCCATAAGCAGCCATCCCAGTTGTTCACTAGCCAATGCGAATGCCGTCAGATGAGGTGCCGCGATTTCAATCGTCCTTCTTTCTGAATCCAAAAAGTCCCTTGTTGCTGCGGTCCTTGTAAGAGTCGATCCACCCGCTTGCATCCTGCTGCCGTTGCGTGATTTCCTCGTCAGGAGTCAGTGGACTGGACGCCCCTGAAGCTGCAGTGGACGATGCCTTTGGAGGAGAAGATGATGACGACGACGATGAGCTGCCCTCCTTCCTTTCACCAAGGAAGTAGACGGCAGTGCCAGCAAGTACGAGGGCGAACAGGCCATCGGCCAACGTCCCTGCAGACGTCTTGCTGGCCTTCTTGCCCCTCTTTGCAGGCACCACGATCTGTTTCCTCTTCACCACCTTTGGCCTTGGCTTGGGACCACTGCTGACAACCTTGCGAGGCCGCTTTGGAGCCGGCTTGCTGACCGCCTTGGGAGCAGGCCTGCGGGCTGCCTTACTGGCTGGGGCGGCCTTGAGGCTGGACACTGAAACTGTCTTGGCAGGCTTGCGAGCCACTTTGCGGACTGCCTTGCTGGGCGGAGCAGCCTTGAGGCTGGACACCGAAACAGTCTTGGCAGGTTTCCGGGCCACCTTGCGAGCTGCCTTGCTGGGCGGAGCAGCCTTGAGGCTGGAAACCGAAGCAGTCTTGGCAGCTGGTTTGCGAGCTGCCTTGACAGGTGGGGCAGGCTGCACCTTGGACACTGCAACAGGGGCACTTGCCACACTTTTGGTCTTCTTGGTGGCACTTGGTGCCGGGGAGCTCACAACTGGGGTGGTCTTACTGGTCGCCCTCTGTCCTGGGCTCAAGAAGACAAGTCCAGCAGCAAGGGCCAAACCAACGCCAGCCACGGGGATGAGATCGCTGGTGCTCTCCTTGCCAGGCTTCTTGGCTGCAGGCTTGGCTGCTGGCTTGGGGGCAGGCCTGGGCACAGGCTTGGGCACCTTCTTGACAGCCGGCCTGACTACTTTCTTGGCGTATGTTGGCTTAGGGACGATCTTCTTCTTTGCGGAAAACTTTGAACTCACAGTGCCGGTTCGAATTTTCTTCACAGGCTTCTTTGCAGCGCGCACCTGCATCCATGGCCACCAGCAGAAGCATGCAGTGTCTGTAAAAGCCGCCGTATTTGAGGTGCAAGCACAGAGCACAAAGGGGCAACCCTGCGACAGCCAGGCCTATCAGACTGACCGAGGCCCTTTTGATCATATTAGATACAAGGAAGGGCACTGCAGTGGCCAGCTTTACCTTTTTGCCCTTGGCAGTATCCGCAGATGAATTGCCTAGGGCGAGGGCTCCTGCGATGAGAGCAGCAGCACCCCCAAACAGAGCAGGACTGAAGCCTGATGACGATGCTGCCCCTGCCAACACAAGTGTGGCACACCATCTGAGTGCTATCAACAACAGAGGCGCCCTTTGCTGTGCACAGCGCAGGAGCCATAATCGTTTACAGTGGCAGGTCGCTGTGACACCGATACCTATGATTGGAAGGCAATTCACATTCCTTTCTGTATTGACCTTGCGCATTATTTGAAACAAGGGAGGACATCGATCAGACGGATCCAAGCCCCACCAGCTCTGGCTGCAGGTGCTGGGCCAGCAGCAGGTGCCGGCGCAGGGGCAGCTGCGGGTGCAGGCTTGGGGACGGGCGCTGCCTTTTCGACTGATGCCTTTGGGGCAGCTGCGGGTGCAGGCTTGGGAACGGGCGCTGCCTTTTTGACTGATGCCTTTGGCCCACCCTTGTTCTGCTCATACTTCTCCAGCAGTGCACTGGAGTCAATGGCTGCCTCCGCGATGCCAGCGTATGAGACGCCGGCGACGAATCCGGCAAGGGTGGCTAGGGCGCCCCTCCTGTCCATCCCCTGCCGCGGTCAAACCAATGTCAACAATATTCATGCTTTCACTACAATGTCAACTGTTTAAGACTGTCACCAGGGGCGACAAGACCCGCCAGGCGAATGACGGTGCGAAGCCTCCCCGCTGGTGCTTTCGACGGCCCACCAAACATTCGGACGCCTTGAGGAGTTCGAGAGACAGTCCATGCTGGCAACTGTGTCCAAAATTCCCCAAGACCGAACAAATACAGATCACAAATTTCCCCACCAACCACCAAGCAAGAGCGTCTGTCACTCCCTAGCCCACCGCAACCGGCGGCGCCAGGGTCTTCGAGCGCAGCGGACGGAGCCAGAGCTCGGCGTTACCTTGGGCTGTTCGGCCATGGCGACCACCTGCCTCGCAGCGACGAACCTGGGCCTGCCGGCATTCCGCACCCTCAGCAGCGCGCCCGTCGCGAAGCACGACATCTGGGCGGTGGCCGAGGAAGCCTCCATCCTGTGCAGCCGCAACAAACGTCCTCAGCGCGGGCCTCCGTCCCTGCCGCGCTGGCCTCTGAATCCGACCATTGCTCAAACGGGCCCAATCGCCGAACGGTCCCTTCGGTAGCCACCCGCACTTAGAACGCTTTTGGGCGCCAAAAGTAGTCCCGTTGGTTGCCCCCTGGTCTGAACCTGACGCCGCTGTCCCTGACCGCCGGTCCCAGATGCCGTCGTCCGGCCGTCTCGCCCTCAGACACCATTTCCTTCGATCTTTACGACCACCCCCGAAGGCCACGCATTGCAGCGTCCCAGTTCCATAAAAGGTTCTGAAATGGGGCCGTGTCAAATCCGCGCGGGGGATCAAGCCAGTGGCAGAATTCGCTGCCCGCCCGATCGACACCCCGACTGGGGACGGCTCGACATGAGATTGGCAAAAGGGGGGCCCATTGGCCTCCCTGCTCGGCGGCCAAGTCGCCCAGCGGGCCCCATATCCAGAGCGCAGTTCAATTGCAAGCGCCTAGCAAGTCCCCGATCGCCAGGCGCTGTCGACCTGGGCAAAAAGGCCTGGGAGTGGATCCTGCGGGCAGCCACGGTGGCCATCTCTGCGTCAGCGCCGCAGGTCAGCGGCCATTTGGGCCCCAGCGCGGACTCACCTGGACAGGCGCCCCGAGCAGCGGACAACCAAGTTGGGTCGCGCCCCGCCCGAGGTGTCCAGCCCCGGATCTCGCCGCTGCGCCTGGGAGGCCCGATGGCGGTCCCCGCCACGCCGACGCGCCTGCTGAGCAGATCGGGGCCCTGATGCACCCAGATTCCTTTCCGAAAGTGGTGCATTGCGGGTCATTTAGGGCGCCATCGCCAAGCCGGTTTCCATTTTCTTTTCGTAAACTGTTGCTTCGAGGGGTGGTGGGGTGGGGCCTGCAAACCGGGTGCCTCAAGGACCCACTTCAAGGGGGCACATGGACTTCAAGTTATACAATCAGACTGCAAGGCTGTAAGGCCTCAGCAGAACCCAACCAACCCATCCCGAGGCTCTCCCCAATGGTCCTGGTTCCGTTTTGACTGCGCGCTGATAATCTCACTGGCGAAGGTTGCAGGGTCGTCCATTCTGTCCGATCCGTTCAGCAGTGTAGTTAAATCAATTCCTGATGTATCATCGCCTCTTCATGCGTTCAGCTATAATCAATGCTCCTTCAGCTTGTATTACAACACCACTGAAAACGAGGCTGCGACTTTCTTCAGCGCAATGCATCGCTAACTGGATGCTGCCGGGACACTGCCCCTTAGCTTCATATGTGTCAGGCGCTGGTCAGCGCGCCCCGGCAACGAGCTGCGCCACCATGCCCCCGCTTACCATGCAATCGGGGCTCGGCGGCCCAGCTTCGCGACCCAAGCCACTCCGCGGCGAGCTTTCCAGCCCCATCCCCGCCTGCGCCCACCTCAGGCGCCGCCCGAGGACCTCCCCCGCGATCCCCACCCCCCCGCCGCGGTCGATGGCATCTCGACCCGCCGGTGATGGCATCAGCATCGGCCCCGCAACCGTTGACCAATGCCCGGCCATCGCCGACCTGCTGATCACGACCTGGGACCAGGTGGCCACAGGGAGTAATAGAGAACAAGGGCGCGACACCTTTGCCAAATTCGCGAGCGAATCTGCACTAATGGAGCGCTTGGCCGAGGTGCGCCTCGTGGCCACGACGAAGGCCGGCGAGGTCGTGGGAGTCACGGAGGCACGCGGCGCCGGCCATTTGACCCTGATGTTCGTACGGAGGGAGTACCAGGGGAGGGGCCTCAGCAGGCGGCTGCTGGGGGCGGTGATCGGGGCGCTGAGGGAGCGGCACGGGCGCCTGGGCCCGGGCCTAAGCCTGAATGCCACGCCCAACGCGGTGCCGGCGTACGAGAGGATGGGTTTCAGGGCCACGGGGCCCGAGGAGGTGAAGGACGGGATCATTTTCACGCCCATGTGGCTGGAGCTCGCGGAGGACGGTGTCGACCGGGGGAGCCAGTCCGATGAATGACGTTGGGTGAGACCGCGGGGCGAGGACGGGCATTGGGGGCGCAATGGGGCGGTTTTGATCGGAGTTTGGAGGATTGGGCGATCCAGCAGCCAAGGCGGGCGCCTCTGTTTGGGCCCAGTTCGGTTTTGGATCAGAGTTTGGCAGATAGGGCGATCCAGCGGCCAAGGCGGGAGCCTCTGTGTGGGCGCTGTTCGGCCGGGCCCGCCGGTTGCGGCGGTGTGGCTTCCGGTGGAAGGGCGATGGGGGGAGGTTGCCGAGCGCGGCGGTCGGGCAGGCTGTTGGGTTGGGTTGGGTTTGGAGGTGCGGAATGCCCCGGAGAGAGCGGTTTCAGACGTTATGGTTTCCCCACTGGCTGCTGGTCCAGTTTGTGGGGCGCTGGGCATGGAATTTTGCGCGGGCACCAGCGGGATGACTCATCGCTGGTGAGCGCGGTGGGGAACAACCGATTTCTTTAACCTGACGGTTGGCCACCGCACATCAAGGAAGCACCCTTGCAAGGTGACGAGCAGGAAGAACACATAAACTTTGGCTAATCAGCACTTTGCCAACGAAATCTCTGCAGTGCTTCTGCGAGCAATATCTGCAGCACGGCAGTGAAGCAGACAGCGTTCGTATCCACGATCAGGCACAAATGGCTTGAGAAATTCGCGGCAGCGTGAAACGGCTTATACCAACATGGTTGGGCCCCGGAAAGTAAAACCATGCAGCGTCCTCGGGGGCACTGCCTGTTATGCTGAGAAAGCGGTTCAAATTGGAACATTGCCTTGGTGTGTGTGCCCCAAAGCGGAATCTGAGTAGACTGACTTTGGGAAAATTGCAAATGGTGACGCCCTACATTCGCGCATCTACTTGCACGTTGATGCCGATTGCGACTCGCTCTGCGCACTGAATTCCCACGTTCCTTGCCTCAAGATGTGCTGACCTCTGATCAACATAGGCATGACCAATGGCCCTTGGCATGTGGGCCACATATCGGTCACATGATGCGGCTACCACTCTCATTTCACAAGGTATCTGACAGCATTGCTTCGTTGGCATATGTCTCGCGTGCCGGAGCCGTGATGAGGCACGTGAACACTGGCCAACACCCAGCTCATTCCACACAGTTTCTGACCGTATTTAAACCACGTTAACATGCTGGAAATCGTGTAAAACGCACGGCAGGGGGAGCAAATCTTGCCACTGGATCCAGCCAATCTTTAATACAACAGAGATAATATCAACTGTACATTGGTCTCAGTCTTCACTCCGGTCCTGCTCGTTTCATATATACCCAGCAGTAAAGTGGTGCGGCTTTGATATGGAACGAGAGGCAGCACCTGTGTCAAATTGCCACGAATTAATCGTTGATCATTGAATCATGATGGCATCCGTATGTGTCAACAAAAATGATGCTTACAATGACATTGAACTGCACTGTAGTGCGAGCTATGAATCGCCACAAGTGCCAACTGCAGGGTTTCTGAGATAACTGAGTTTTGCGCTGTTTCGCTCACCAGGCTTACAGAAGCGCCGGTACGGGCAACAGCCACCGCTGATACGACCTCGGCCACAATAGCAAGCATGGATCTTCCTAACGTCCACCCAATGACACATCATCATCATCATCAAAATCCATAGGTTACATTTGTCACAAAATATCCCAATGACACATACTTCCGCGCAAAGATCGTGGTCGTGCAACACAATGGGATGCAAGTTCCTCCACCAAAATTGACAGGCGAAGCAAAATCCCAACAGACGCAGCGATGCTCACTGCCATGACATCGCACACTTCTGCAAGAGAGCGCGACAGCCTTCGCACCGACTGTGGCCCGTGTTGTCCCATGCGCGGGCGGAGGCTGACAGCAACTCTGTGTAGAAGGCAGGGTCGCCCATGAAGTTTTCCATCTCTGCAGAACACCAGTCGCAGCACCTCGGCAAAGCAGAACAACTTCGACTCGGGCGATCGCGAGGTGCATCAGGTTGTGGATCTCGCTGCACAAGCAAATCGTCACGTCCCTCTTCACCACCGCTTGGTGAGGGAACCCAGCAGCGACAGAAACTCAAACGCGTTGCCCTTTCTGTTTCCCTTTCCTGCGCTCGTTTCGGGTGCCAACTTCTGGGGGGAAACCAACACAGCTGTCAGTCTCCATGCGCACTCAAGTCGCCAACAAGGCGCACAGAACAGCTTGTTGAACACCAGAAGAATTCCAATCCACTCTTGAAAACAATGATGCAACAAAACAACCATTCTGTGACGATGCAGATAGCTACAACCCTACTTTCGTTGGGCAGTGTGCATGGGAGGTGCCCTTTGGCAACAATGCATTTGTTAAAAGAGGGGTAAGGCAGGTTCTAACCTATGCTGTGCTCTGCACTGGCGTGGGATTCGCTCTGTAGTCTCAGTTCTTGTGCCTGTTCACTGTGCCTGGTGAGGATACCTTCACAGTTCCGATCAAAAACTACATAATTTGCCGCCAACATAGCACACAATGTTGAAATGCAGTTTTACCACTTAAAGATATCTATAGCTATTCATGTGTACATGTAATGCATAACATAAAATGTGCATTATATAATATGTGTACAAATGCTGTAGAAAATGCGTAACTTGTAGTGAGTGTGCAATACAACATTGAACAAATTTGCTGAGATTTAATGCACTAGCACATAGCAAAAACTAACATCCATTTACCTGGATGCTAAAGTGGCTCCAAGAGAATGGTCTGTACCCCACAAGCTCAGCGTACTAGACATTTCTCAGCAAAACCTTTCTGGCCAAACTCGCCCAAGCCTCAATTCGAAATATTCGTGCCTCCATACGTAGGAATACCCAATATGGTGATCTCAGTCGAACATCGATCCAAGCGGACTGGCCTGACTCACTGCAAACTGAGCGTGGACCACATTAAACCTGAAGTGGCGTGAACGAAAAACCTTTGCATTCCGTGTTGACTTGACACGGGTGTCACAACTTTCGCCCATATCCAACGCACCTTCAGAGGTGCCTTTGCAGTGAGCGCCGTCCTCCATCCCACCATGATAGCCCCCGTCGCGACACATGACACGATCGCGAATGATGTAGGTGGAAGCTGGCCCTTGAACAGACTGCGAAGTAGCAAGCCAGCCTGCAGCAAACCAACGGTTGTGTTTCGTAGAAGTACGAGTTGAGGCCATTTGAACTGTTTCTCTTCTGCGATTCTCCAGCAATTCTCAACACACTGTCACCAATCGGAATCCATCCAACACATGACAACCACAAAGGTGCCGGCGCAATGGCAGCAATGGTGCTGGGCCAAATTGACGATTGTCGGACTATTCAACCAGCTTGTCATGGCAGAGGATATTGATTTCTGATCGTAACAAGGCAGATTTCACGCTTTGCAGCAGATCACTGAGAGGAGTTGTGGCTGTCCCACTACAGCATTGTTGTTTCTGAGCATAACTATGAAACACTGCCACCAAACAACAGTTGGTGTGCAGGAAACAGGCAAGGAAGTTGCCATAACAGAGTACCCAATCCATTGCACATTGTGCCTGTCGATGAACGATTATGACAGTTCGTCCGCATCAGCTTCCAACCAATGTGCAGAAGTCATGGCAGCTATTACACGTTCGCTACATACAGGGCAATCAGAACAACAGCGACATGAGGCAATTCAAACCAATGTGTGAGCATCAGGCCCGTATGTACTCAGCAAATCTCATGCAATACCTCTGGTGCTTCCAAGACCTCTTCAGTACAGCACCCATGCACCCTTGTTGGAACATGCAGCAATTTTATGCTCAGCAACTCCAAATGATCACTCTTGAATGCCATAGATCGATGACAACTTCATTAAGGACTCAAGCAATCCCGCAAAGAAGAACAAGAAGAAAACCCTCTGTTGCCAAAGCGCTGTGCAAGCAATATCGTTGTTCATTGATCCCACAGTGGCTGATAGCCAGAGAGCCCAAAATGCCTCTCACCGGGGTGCCAACAGCCCAGCACTTGGCTGCTGCTCCCGCAGATGCCAACACGCCTTCCTCACCCCTTGCCGCCTTTCCATAGCCACCTAGCAGGCCAGCTGCAGCAAACCAACCTGTTCACAGCACATTTACCAATGGTAAGGACTGCCACAGAACTTCAAGTGACCAGCAAAGCCAGCTGCAAATTGGCTGGATAACAAATCACAACAACAACTGGAATATGGCGTATGTGACAAGATGCTAATAACGTGACGCCAGCAACAGCTTTCTCTTCCCAAATTTTGACAGAAAAGTGCATTTCCCCAACCCTACTTATTCAGAATCGAAGAAATGAGGTATTCTGTTGTTTCCATCAGTGCTAGCATGACAGAGTGATGACATACAGCAGCCCACACATCACCCACACATGCAAAGAGGAGAATAAAACAAACGAAAACGAAAAAAAGACTTTTACTCTCCATAAAACTGCCATCCTCTTGAAGATGCAAGGAGTTCATTTCGCCTTGTGCTGTCAAATGCATTTAGAAAGACTTGACACCACCTTCTTCAATCAGAGCTGGAGGTAAAGTGAAGGAGTGTACAAGAGCACCAAAGATTCCCTTCCAACCAGATCATCCCTGTTATATAGCACCACCCTGCAGCCCATTTCACAAGTTGTCTTGTATTCAGGTTGCGATTCATGGTCGCACATAACCATGAAGGGGTACGTGCATCTGGGGATGCCCTAAGCAAACAGCGCTTGTTGACCCAACATTGTTTCTAACGATGTGAGAGCCTATCAAGCACTTGCAGGATGCGTTTGTCTTGCATGGATCCACAATCCAATAAAACAGCCAGCCAGCAAGCACCTCCTTGCACACATGGCCACATTCAGTTGCATGAGTGCTCATCCGCCTGGGCAGATGAAAGAGCACTGAATAGGCATTTCTCGCCTCTGCATCTAACAACATGACAGCCACTTCCAGCATCAAACTTGGCTCACCAGTGCATCAAACGGGACAACACACTCCATGGCCCATCAACTTGTAGCACCAAGGTGCATACCTATCCAGAAGGGCAGGACTGTCCCTATCGTCTCCAGACTCAACACTTCTCCATGGCTAATTCTCCCAATCGCGGCAAAGATGAGCAGGCCAACTGCATCACCAACAACAAGAAGGCCAACTCTCCTGGAAGGACGGAACCAAACTGCTGTCAGACAGTGGATCGCTGCAGCACAAATACGAAAAAAAATCAGCAAAGCAGGATGCCGAGCTGTTTCTCCATAATGGCAAAGGAACTGGCCAAGCCCCTACTATGGGAGTGCTGGACACATCAGTGACACAAAGACTGGGGTAGACTTGCTCTGAATCATTCGGTGCACAAAAAAGAAGTACAACACATGGAAAATACATTGGCACTCACATCACTGATCCCATCGTGTCCTCTCCTTTGTCTACAGCTGCCACACCGGCCCAAGCCTCCTTTCCAGCTGTTTCGATGGGAACCACCTGTCAAGCAACACCCGCTGATCTGACAGTAGGCAAGAATTTTGCAACATACCCAACAACAGGGGCAAAGCTAGACAAATACAGATAACCAACAGCTGTTGGCATATCCATCATTGGCTTGGTAATTTCGACGCAAGAAACAGCTTAAGCTGATTTGTTCCTGAGCTGGACCTGTTGCAAACTTTGTGCTGCAATTTTGCCTGATCTTGCATCTTTTAATTCTGCACCTGAACTACGATGACAAGATCATTACAGTGTTGCCGCTTGCACCGAAAAGATTGTCGATTCGAGCACTACATAAGCTGGCAGAATGTGTTGTGCACTCCTCAAACATTCCAATCAAGTCCTCCCGCGCTTCTGGTGGTTGGCCATGTTGTGTTCTTCAGCATTCCAAACCCATCATACACAAGCTGAAGCCATGAGATGTTGCATCATTGCCATTTGCTGATGATCAGCTGTACACACAATTCGAGAGGCCAGCAGCTGCCAAAGCATTGTACCAATCTGACCCGGCAGCAGTCTCTGGACTGATGTGCTTGTGTTTCTGCGAGTAAATTGTGGCTTGGTGCTGACCAGGCAAGCGGTGAAACGCGTACAACTGATTGGAAGGAGGGAATTTCCAGCCACTGGCCACAGAGTGCACCTGCGGCCACTGCATGATTTGATCAAGTGTTCGCGATATGGTGAAGACAAGTGACCGGCCAACACTATAATCGAAGCTAAGCGATCATAAACTTGCCCCAAATCAAGGATGATTTTCAAGTCATGGGAACTCTGGGATTGACTAGCATTGGAATGTACATACAATTCTTTTCAATTCTAGAACTCGGCGACATCGCTGTGCAAAAACAACCAATGACCCTGCTTCCCTCGCTCTCGACGACGCGCACAGTCGCCCGCAGCTCAATGGCCATTTGGGCCACGCTCCGGGCCCGAAGATCACCTCCTCATGCCCCTCGCCACGTCCCAATCCCCCCATCCCCTTCACCAGCTACGGGCCATTGGACCTTCGAACCCACCCACACCGCCTAACAAGCTTTGGCGTCCGAACGCCCTCGGCACACCTGGAACAAACGAGCGACCGGGGGAAATAGATGATCGGCATCGCCGGCCCAAAGTGCGCGCACCTTGATGGGCTCCCCTCTGGGCCCTCCGGGGCCTCGCTTGGCCGGATCCCTGACCGGGGCGGCCGCGCGGCTCGACGACTCCTGCGCAGGCGGCACCCCATTCCCGGACTCACCGGAGGCGCGCGCGGACCGCGCGCTCGCTCGCCCCGCCCGTGACACTCCGCTGGTCGGCACCGCGAGCCTCCAGGCCCTGGTGCGCAGGGCACCCACCGCGAGGGCCTGCATGCCTGCTCCGCGGCGGCAGCAGGTGGGTGGGCGACAATTTGGCCGATGATGCAATCCCCGCGACCCCTAAATGACCCGCGTGGGATGCACTTGGGTAGCCCGTGTGGAACGCCCAAGCTTGGTTGCCGGCAAGCTTGTGGCGCTGTTGTTGGCGACCACGTTTGATGCGGAGACGGAGGAGCTTCCAGAGCGCGGTGTTGCGCAGCCGCTCTGTGTGCTTTTTACCGTGAGCTTGGACCCAAACTCTGAGCCTTTTGGTTATCAGCGCGGACACCACAGGAGGAGAACCTGCAGTGGGATTACACCGGCGTCGGCGGGCGCTTTTTGCCAACGTCTTTGGCGCGAACGGCGATGGCTGTGCTGTTGGAAACGAGCAAGGGGGACATCGTGGTGGACCTCTACGTGGAGGAGTGCCCGCGCACGTGCCTCAATTTCCTGAAGCTGTGCAAGTGAGCTTGTCGGACGTGGCTGCCCCGAGGCTGCCGGCCAACGCGGTCGTCTTTGCTTTCCTGTGCCAGTGATATCGGCGTTGGGCAAGGCGCTGTCGTAGGCCTGATTGCAGGGATTGAGCGGAGGAACGTGCATCAATGAGCGTCCGTTGGCCCAACCTCGTTTCAACGCGGAGGCTGCACAACAGTGGGATACCCGGTGCAGTGTGCCCGCTTCAGGGCGCCGAAACAAGAGATTTGAATCACCAGATTCAAGTTCAATGGTCGCCCGCTTTGAGGAATGAAGTCTATGGTAGCACTTTTGGAGTGCCGTTACCGTTCTTTCGTTTGCCTGCGCCCCAGCACTGTGTGTCTCAGGGAGGCGGGCTGCCTGAACGAAAACATGACTGGTTTCAGAATAGGATGGTGTTGTACAAATTCCCTGTATGAGCTGTCGCAAGTAGTGGAAAGATCGACACCATCGCCTCTACCCCATCGGGCTAGACTCTTGGCTTTGTGATAGCGGTCCTTGTTCCCAATTCCTCAGGAGCATGAGAGCAATGCCAGCGGAGCAAGCATGTGGACTGAAAGGGCGCCTGTATGCCTTTCAGAATCAAGTACTACAACAACTGCCTCTTTCACAACATCCAGCACAACTTTATTGCACAGACTGGCGACCCAGATGGGACTGGAAGGGGAGGTTCATCAATCTTTGGGTGAGTCCTCCTGAAGCTGTGTCAGCCGGGTGGGTTGCGGCATCAAGGCCAGCACCCCTGACAGGCGTCTGCTGATGCCCTGCAAGTGGTCTCTCGTCGATGTTTGTATTGGAAAAGTCGCTGCCAACCAGCTCAAGTGTTGCGTCGCGTCATCCCTGACTTGTGGTTGTTGTTGCTGCCCTGAAACACTTCCTCTTGCTCTTTCTTCAGTGTATCTGCAGTGGGCACTGATAGTCGTGAATGACCATCGAGCGACCTACTGGGGATTGTGACTTGATGTTCTCATTGTCACTTGAGGCTCCATGCTGCCTGCATTCTTGATTTGCTTAGTCTGGCAGAGGCAATGACGTGATTTTTGGCACAGGATTTACTGGCCCCGGCTGCACTGTGGGGAAATTCTGACGGCGATCTGGGTGGCATTGATCTGAATCTTGTTGCCATTGCAGGGTTATGTATGGTGAACAAGCACGCTTCTTTGAAGATGAAATTCGCCCCCAGCTCAAACACAAGAGGAAAGGAACAGTGGCGATGGCAAATGCTGGAAAAAACACTAATGCCAGCCAATTCTACATCTCAACCGGAAAGGACTTGGATTCGCTTGATGAGACCCACACAGTATTTGGAGAAGTGACAGAGGGTTGGGAAACTCTGGATGCTATAAATGATGCCTACTGTGACAATGATGGGCGACCATATCAAAACATCCGGATTCACCACACCATAGTGCTGGAGGACCCATTGGATGACCCGCCCCTGTTGGCAGACCACATTCCAGACAAGTCGCCAGAGGCTGTGGCCGATGGGGGCGATCGGCTTGAGGATGATTGGCAGCCAGCTGAAGATACAAGGTGCCTGCTATGCGGCAGTCTTCCTCCCCTTCTTGGCTGCCACTGCAGGAACACTTGTCAACAGTTTGCTGACGTCAATGGAAGTCGGCTTGTGATTGTCAGCTTGTCATGATGTCAGCTTGTGGCGATAGTCTGTGCTCAATGCAATGCGGGATTGTACATGGTGTCGGGATTTTTTCTTGGAACCAGAGGACCAGATCTGAAACGAGAGCCCAGGGACATTGGAGGAGTAGTTTCATTCCAAATATTGAAACTTGCCAAAAATTCAGTTCAATCGATTCCGAATCCAACATCATGTATTCTGTGCAAATGCACGTTTCGATTCAGTTGGATATGTATCAAACACATTGACCATTGAGTAACTGGTGAAATGTTGTGGACACAACTTTGATTCTGTGCTGTGTTTCACTCATCGATATGCAGACCTGTGCACAGTGATGCATGTTCTGTGTTTGTTAGCAGAGCAGGGTGTACTATTTTTATCCAGATGCTTACTCTACTACTGTGTCCACTCAGTTGTTGTCTGTGGCATCTGTACAGGCCAGCTGAGGAGATCGAAGAGGAGGTCCGCCGACGTGAGGCCCACCATCACGCAGTTGTCCTTGAGATGATCGGTGACCTTCCTGAGGCGGATGTCAAGCCACCATCCGACATGCTCTTTGTGTGCAAATTGAACCCTGTCACAACAGAGGAGGATCTGGAGATCATATTTTCCAGGTTTGGAAAGGTCACCTCCTGTGACATCATCAGGGACTGGAAAACTGGCGACTCGCTGTGCTACGCGTTCATAGGACTGGAATCCGATGAGGCCTGTGAGGAGGCGTATTTCAAGATGAACAATGTCCTGATTGACGACCGTCGCATAAAGGTGGACTTCAGCCAGAGCGTGTACCATATTTGGCGGCATTTTCGGCGCTTTGGGCGGAAAGGGGACAAGGCACTGTTGGAGGCGCAGGAGAAAGGGCAGGTCCCTAGAAAGGGGCCAGCACCAAGGCAGGATGCGTCTAGCGGTGTGGAGATGAGAAGGGGGAACAGGCCGGATGACTACAGGATGGTTCTGGATGAGAAGGCCATTTTGAATTCTACTTTGGAAGACAGTATCAGGAGTGATTCAAAGTCAGAGGATGGCAGGAAAAGGAGAAGAGAGGACTCTCGAGAAAACAGAGGTGCTGCAAGAAGATGGGACAAGAGGGATGGCATGGAGGACAGGGAAGAAGGGAGGCATAGGAGGGTAGGATCGGAGGCAGAAGAGCGGAGGGGGGATGAAAGAAAGCACAGGAGCCGCAGTGATGGCAGGCCGCATGGCAGGGATTATGCGGGCTCCCATCCCAATGAACGCCACAAGAGGGAACCTGGGAGAGAGTGTGGCAGAGTGCACCAGGAAAGGCATCGAGACCGCAGGCGAAGTCAATCTGAGGATCGGGAACACGATGTGCACAGCGAGGAAGACGATCGGCATCAAAGAGTATACAAGAGGGAGCGTCAGGGTCGCCGCCGGAGAAGCAAATCAGGCGAGAGGGAGCATATTACAAATGGGGAAGCGAGCGAGAGCGTGATGAGAGAGCGTGGCGATCGGCGCCATGACAAACACAGAAGTCGCAGACGGAGCGAGTCCAAGGACCGAGAGGGAACAAGGGATCGAGAGGGAGACAGTGATGGTGGCGGAGGTGCCCACAGAAAACATCACAGCCACAGGCGACATGAATCAACCGAGCGTGAGCATTCTCATTCTCATGGCCGCCATCACAGCAGCAAGAAGTCGCACAGGCACTGAAAAGAAGGCAGGGCCGCGTGTCTGGTGGCAGCACAGGGACAGCACAGGGGCGTTGCATTTGTTGTGGATATTGCGAATTACTTCGTTCCTCCAGGGGCGACGCCGAACAAACAGAGAAGTGGGGGACGCTGTTGCAGCAATTGCAGGAAAAAAAAGGAAAAAAAACACGAGAGAAAAGGGATGCAAACTAAGCATGGTGCTGAATTGCTACCAGCATCTGTATGCACTGGTTCAGAATGGCTTTTGAGAGGCTCCAGGCCCCAACGTCACCTTCCGCGGTACACCTGGACAATCGGCGACGCGCTTAGATCTGACTCAACTCAGAGTCGCCGTCAAAGTTCTCCTCCCACCTCCACGGGCCTGTCGAACGCTTCGCTATGCGACCCAAAACACAGAGAAAGGGCGAATGCTCGCGCAGCCGCAAATCTACCCCTGTAACGCTGTGACACGGTCCTCGTAACTTGGTAACGCCCTCGGGCCCCCCCCGCCATCCCCCCAACACGGCCAGAGACCAGGAGCGGCGGTGTCGGCCGCGCGATCTGAGATTGGCCGCAGTCGCAGGCCCCCCTCCGCCCGCCGTACATGTTGCCGGCCAGGGCGGGAGTCGGGAACCCGGCTCGCGCCCCGCAGGCGCCCCGGGCTCCCATCCTCGCCCCCCCTCCTTTGCCGGGCAGCCCTCCCCGTCGCCATGCTCTCCTCGCGGCATCGCCTCACTGCCAAACAACCCCGCTCGTTGTGGTCACACGCGAGCGCGGGAAGAACGCAAAGCTGATTTCCGCCCTGGCCGCCAAGGGGATCCCTCACGCACTGGAGCTGCCCCTGATCGAGCACGCGGACGGCCCGGACAGGGCCGCCCTGCCGGAGGTCCTGCGGGCCCGGCACTTCGCCTGGGTGGCCGTGACCTCCCCCGAGGCCGCGGCGGTGTTTCTCGCGGCGTGGCGCCGCGCGGGCCGGCCGTCCGTGCGCGTGGCTGCCGTGGGCGGTGGCACGGCGGAGGCGATCGCCCAGGCCGGATCCCTCGACGCCCCCTTCGTCCCATCGAAGGCCACCGCCAAAGTGCTGGCGGCGGAGCTGCCGGTTGGGAACAACGGATCCGGGTCGGTCTTGTACCCGGCGTCGGCAAAGGCTGGCGGGGACCTCCAGGAGGGGCTGGAGGCGCGGGGGTTCGAGGTCACGCGGCTGGACACTTATGACACGAGGCCTGCCAGCCAGGTGGACCTTGGGGACCTGGAGGCCGCCGTGGGGGCGGACGTGGTGACGTTCGGGTCGCCGTCCGCTGTGGGGGCGTGGGTGGCGCTGGCGGGGGAGGCGGGACGCGCGGGTCCGGCATTCGCATGCATCGGCAGGACGTCCGGCGAGGCCGCGCGGCGCGCGGGTCTGGGGAGGGTGTTCTACCCGCAGAGGCCGGGAATGGAGGGCTGGGTGGCGGCGGTCATGGACGCCCTGGACGCCGCGCGGGAGTCTGTGGTCTGAAAACGGAGGGCGGCGTTTGGGTATTGACGCTTTCTTCGCTTATTTATTGGCGGGAGGTGGGGGATTGCATGGAGCTGTACATTAAGCGCGTTGACCCTGTCAGGTTTTCAGACAGAAAGCACGCAGAAATGCATGTCAAAGTTTGAAATCAAATGACAGTCCTCGTGACTGTGGAGTGCCTCGGGTGTGGAATGTGAATGATTCACTCCCAGTCCTCCACAAGGTTCACTTGATCGTCCTCGAGACCCTTCACAATCTGGGAACCTCCCCCTGGTACCGCCCTTGCACTGAAGTCCCCCCACACCTGCCCACCCTCATCTCTAGGCCCGCCAGTGTCGAAGTTCTCTCCACCATAGCCTACTGCCGGCCCGGCAGAAGGGCTGTCCTGTGAGTAGCCACCGTCCTGGTACCAATCAGGCTCCTCTGACCAGCCCCATGCACCAAAGGGTCTGCCGCTCGGCTGCGGGAGCCCGAAATCCTGCCTGTACCAAGGCTCCTCTTCAGGACTTTCTTCCTCAGAACCGCTTGAGTCGGATGTCGATGGGGCGCTGGGACCGATCTGCTAGAGAGTCTTGAGAAGTCAGAACAGAACTGCCACAGGGCGCAGGGCAGGGAAGAGCAACATCATGATGTCAACAGGATGGAACAAACGACACGTTTTGAAAGTTACTCATCCTTGTCTTTGTCGCTCAGGTCAGGTTGTTGAGATAATGTACAGCAGTAAAATCAGGTTTCTTAGCAGTGAGGATACCTCAGGCAGCACAGTGTGCACGAAAGAGCAGTGCGGTGTCTTTTCAGCAATGGCCAATTTAAGCAGATATCAAGGCAAACAATGTCGCAACAGATTCTGGTGTTGACCAGCCCTGCCTGATGGCTGTGGTCGCTGCCACACGCTGGGAATCACTAACAGTCATGTTGGGCAACACTAGCCCGTCAATTGATGGATGTGCAATTTATGGATCTGTTTGAAGGACCTGCTGTGACAGAGACAGGACATTTTCCAGCACTAATACTGCAGTCAAGCTGATCAACAACAACACTCCGCACTGTTAAATGCAATGCAGTAATCTGGAAGTAAATACAAAAAACAACAGCAGACCACAATCACACACCCCTGCACCAACGGTGTCAACTCTGTTGCAACTCAAGCTCTGAACCTGCTGCAGCCGGGACTCTGGTCAGACACCGATCCCACCTCTACGTTCTCACCTTAGTTTGAATCTGCTCTCGCAAGTTGAGGGTCTCGAGTGCGAAAGAGACTGCCACTGTGCACGTCATGAGCTGAAAAGAACCATAGTCAGTGGTGTTGAAGGTGGTACCAGGTTGAGAACTGGAACACACACACTTGGGATTCTAGATTGGAGGGTAGTCGGGTTGTTGGCACTTTGACACTGCAAAGGGTGGCAGCAGGCAATGGTAGCTTCCAGCGGACATGAAAAAACATTGTGCCCAAACGTGCCTTGTGTGGTCTTTTCTGCTCAGTAAGCTCAGGTTGCTGAGCAGAAGTGTGCACACACTGCAGGATTTGGGTAAAGGGGACATTGCCATGAAGATTTTGTGGCAGATGGCCACAACAACATCCATCCATGGAGATGCCAGGCTTCCCCTAATTGATGCAGCACGAAAGCTGAATAATCAGCTTTTTGTCCTCATTTCTACATCGAGTCCTGGCTGCCTAGCTTTCCAAGCAGAAGATATGCTATTATGTTGCAACAGTTAAAGGCCATGCAAGAGAACCCAATGCATCTATCAGACACTCAAGTGCATTTGCAAAACAATTGAACTCTGAAGCAGAGATAATCAGCATTCCCCATGAGTAGACTGGCTGTCAGATCAACTGTCATCACGAATTGCACTTCCGTTCAGGTGTGTATAGGTCCACAAAGGAGTATGCGACAATTGGGTGAGGGATGAGCTAAGGGTACAAAACTGGATGTCAAATGCAGGTGCAAGAACCCACAATGATGCAATGCATCTTGAGGATATTGACAATCCTTGTTGTGAACATTGCTGTACTGCACTCTGCCACACAGTGTTGTCCACAAATGCAACAGTCGTACATAGCTCAGGCGTATATAACCATTCATCTGGACACTATTGGCAATCTCATCACAGCACAACACAGAAAACTGCCATGGACAAAGTGTGCATGGCATTTTTGTACAACACTCTTTGGATGTACACACTGCCCTTCATCTACATTGCCAAAGGTTGCGACAAGGGTTGACCTGTTTTTGATTCGGTTTCAGGGGTCTGCTCACGTCTGTTTGTAGCCCCAACGTTCGATGTAACAAGGAATTACACACTGCTCTTCATCACCTTCCAGGTGTCTATGTTTGATTCATTCAGCACAAATCTGGTCAAATAAACTACATCCAGGCACACACCTGACACAGCAACAGCAGTGGATCCAGACGCCAACCCTGGAACACAAGGGCGGCCCCAGTGACTGAGATCAACGAGGATATGATCACATCACTGTCGCGAGACAACGCTGGTTTGGATTTTCGAATCTGCAACGCAAACATGGGAAAGAACTGGCTTCCAGTGTTGAAAGCTTGCAATGAATGATTCACTCTGTGCTGTGCCCAAGAGACCATTTGCATATCAATTGGGGGCGTTGTGCCTCAAAAAGCATCCCTGCATAAGGCTGCGACGCTTCTTTAGTATGCTTGCCTAATGCACACCACAGGCAACACAAAGGCTCCATTGTCTCTGGCTGGAGACCAACATTTGTAGAAGGAGCAATGCCCTCATTTCCTTCTTGACGCAAGGGCATGGTTTGCCATCTGAAGACAAATGTGAGCAGAATATGAATTCTAGGCTACATTGGATGCCATGGACAATCCCAATCTGCTTTTCATTTGCACTCTCCTCAGGGAATCGCACTGTCGTGGAGCTGTGCATCGCATGTGTTACATCTTGACATTCAGTTGTCCATTGTTCTGTTTTCGGGGGGGGAAAATTATGTTATGGAAGTGTACATCGCTATACCACATTGGAACCAGCAGCACGAACATTGGCCCAGTTCTTGGCTGTCACATGCACTCATTAACAACAACCGATAACATCCCCCAAGGCGCAGTGATTCCGAAGGCAGATGATTCCATGCAGCCGCAGTTCCAGGGGATCAGTCCCTGGGCGTCCAGCTTACGCTGAACAGCAGCACCCCGGATCCGATGAGCCCAAGGCCAAGCACGAAGGAGGGGCTGCTGAGCTCCACATTCACCATCGCGAAGCACTGCATCGACCGGCCACGCCTGCGGATCCTGCTCTTGCACCAGCACCTCCGGAGTGGAATCAGCGGCTGGCGAAGGACCCAGCCTCCCTTTAGCGCCTTGGAGGGGCACATCCCGGCCGCCACCTGTGCCCACAACAGGCGGCCCCTGAGCAGCATTGCTTTCATGAACGTGGATTTGTCCGATAGACAAGCGCATCAGAGCCAGCACGAGCATCAACTGCAAGGTGGTGCCGAAACATGGCGAGAATTGGGCACAGTGCAGGGGGGGCGGTGGGGCAGAGGGCAATGTGAGCTGCGAGAACATGTTCTTTTGCGCCGACAAGACAGGCACATCAACGGCCAAACAAAGGCAAGCCGACTTCAATCGCAAGCGGCCTGTCCACAGAGCAGATACGGGAAGAGGCCGCCAGTGAAGCGTCAAAGAACGGATTGGACCCTTGATGCAGTGCTCCTGCGCGGTGGCTCTGCGCAATCAATGCTACCCGCACTGCGATTCGCAGGGCAACCTGAGCCCCTCTGCTTCCTCGCAACGTTGCTCACCGGTGATCGTGGGCCCAAGGCTTGTAGCCGCATTGTCATGGCGCAACGGCTTCGGCTGTAGAGTTGAGCGCAGCAGAAGTGGACCTGGGCGGCAAGCAGTTGCGAGGGGGTGCTTTCTGTGGGCCTGCAGGCCCAATCCCCTGAGGGTGCATTGCAAGTTAATGTGCTGCAAAATGACAAAGTGCGTCACTGGCGTGGAGAGTTGTGATGTGCCCCTCACGTGGGGAGGTCGTTGGTGCTCGCGAGAGCAGTAATTGGGGCCTCTGCAAGCGTTGCATTCTTTGTGAACCGGCCGTCCGCTGTGTTGACACATCTCCCAAAGTGTTGCCATACTCGGTGCAACTGCGAGACGACTTGGGAAGAGCCTCACAACGCCCTTTTTTACTCATCATTGAAACAACGCTAGGCTGTCATGTGGGTTGCGTTCCTTAACGGATCGCTCGATCTGCTTAGACATTGACCTGCAGTACCTCGGCCTATTCCTAGGGGAGGTATCAGCCGTAGTATCGAAGAACCATATTTTGAAGTACCCTGTCCAGGAGAACCGACAAGAACGACGAGGGAATGTGTCGCCAGAACTGACATGGTGCTGCATCAAGTGCAGTGACCCACCATGGGCGCGGGATAGCTTTGGGTGCCACACTTTGAGTGGGGGTGGGCCCCAGGGCGGCCCACCGTAGGCGGACTTGGGGGTGCAACACCACGGTGTGCAACAACTCTTTCTGCTACTCCATGGAATCCTCATGGGTGGTAATCTGGACTAACATACAATACCTATCAGGTAATTTGAGATGTGATTGACTTGATGTCCCTGTTGGGGATACTCGTCACATATGATGGTGCGACAGGGGTACAGCAGTGCTCCAGTGCAATGGTACTCCGGTGTTGCTTGCAGCAATTGTCTCACAATTGTGAGAAGGTCGGTGTGTCCCACCCTTTGCGGATGGAGCCTTTTGGGTAACGTATCTTCATGCAACATCCTGCGTCCAGTTCAATTTCGTCCTCCGTCAGCACTCGCGGAGATGAGTGTCCATCTGTAGTGACGTCATATCGACCTGGCAGCAGGCCACTGCGGGTGCATTCTGACACCGCCAAGCACAGCTCGGCTTCCCATTTCATATTTTTCGACGTGACCAGCCTTGGGACGGAAGATGCGTCATCGGCACCCCTTTCTGTGGTGGTACGGGGCTGAACACTACACCTGCCCTTAGCAGGTTACGGGCACGTGCGCATATGCATTGCTGCACGAAAGGCCCCCAGAAGTCCACCGCTGCGGAAATCAAAGTGATGAGCTGCCTCAGGGATTCACAGCTGCTGGGCGCGGCGCCCGCAGTGCTCTAAGCGACAAGCTTCGGAAATGCCGCTTGTTCTTATTCAAAACTCGCAATTGCACGCGCATTCTGGCAAACATTTCTGATCAGAAATTTCTTCAATGGCGTTCGTGAATGCCATTGAGACCTGCAAAATAACAACGACAAACTCCCACAGGCATCCCGTGGCCCTGCGGCATACACGCCACGACAACTGGGGAGCTGGGCGCAGCTGATGTAGCTTGGAGCGATTAATCGCCAATATTGGCGATACTGGAACCCAACGAGGCAAAGCACCTCTCGGATCCGAGAATTCTCGTCACTTCGAAGTGACGTCCGCACGTCACACCCCAGCGAGCTACGTGTTCATGCTGCTTCACTGCTGTGGGGTGGCGATGAGCGGAGGTGTTGCCATCTGGTCAGTATCACTGGATCTTGGGTTGATGTGGGCAGTGCGAGAACGCCATACGCTGTGAGGGAGGAGATGGCGTTCTTGCAAGAGCTGCGCCACAAGGGGGAACGGCGCAGCAAAGTCACAAAGGGGGGGAACAGCCTCAATGCTATTGATTCAATA
>CAJHUC010001282.1:0-42723 GCA_905146915.1 Ostreobium quekettii | reverse complement strand
CCCCCTTTCCAGAGCGACGTCATCAACGCATGGAAAAGCGTGACGACCAACGGCCGGGTCCCACGGCCCACAAGGATGACCGAGGCGCCGGGCACCGCACACAGCGACGCCCGAACGCGGAGGTGTGCCGCCCCATCGGGTTGCGCGCCCGTCAGCCTCCCTTGGTTGGCAAAATTCCACTCACCGAAACGATGCAGCCCTGCACCGCGAGCAGCAGCACCAACGCCGCCATCTCCATTCCTGGACGAAACATCGTTGGGAGGATGCACCGATCTCTGAGACGGTAGGGGCAAAAATGTCAGCCGTGTGTTGTGCCGCGGCCCAGGGGACGTCGACAACGACGATCAGGAGATGATCATCTGAGGGACAAGCTCTATGGATCGCTGCGCAACAGGCAAGCAAACGGGTGCGAAGGATGACCATCTGAACTGGTCAAACAATCGCTCCCGGTGGGCCTGCGACGCAGGGTGCTTCTCATCGACGTTGTGCCCCAATCGACGCGCACGACACAATACTAGGACGAGGCTGGGACGGCCGAAACGACTCTTACCCACGTGTGGCCCCGGACGCACAACTCATCATCGCCTAGACGGCAAGACATCGAATTCGGGACATACCTTCGCCCGATAGCGATCGTCCGCGCAACCAGCGGATCTAACGGCACAACGTTCCGCGCAGGGCAATGCAAGAATATCCCATCTGGGTTGTGGAGCCCGCGACGGCGACACTCAGTAGGCGAACTCAAACCTCGCCAGCCAGATGACAATCAATGGACAAAAGTCCAACCTTTCAGGAGAGAAGCTTGCGAGGTGCCTCTTTCGTCCCGAAGACCTGCCGATTTCCAACGATGCAAGGTTCTTTCCACCTCAACGGCCCAGGCGCCAGGCCCTCCGCTCCACCACACCTCCTCGGGGCACCACCACCACAACAGCGGCAAGGCAGTGGTGGGCGCGACGGCGTGCCAATCCGTTCCTCCTCCACACGCCCCCGCCGCCCCTGCCGCTGTGGTCCCCGACTGCCGCCTCGGCGGTGTGCAAACATATAGGCCGAGGGGCACGGTACAGTCTCCGGCGCCGGTCTCCGACAAGGGACCCGCGCGCCGCCGGCTGACAGCATCGGATGACGCTCGAACCTCGTACTATATGGGCATGAAATGAACAACTCAACAACTCAACAAATGAACAAATGAACATCTTGCATCGTTCAATGCTATACAGACCCTGGCTTTCTGTTCTTTAATTCAATCCTTGCCGTTTCTGCTCTCCCGCTCACAGTATCCAGTGTATCGCTCCCCATGCGTGCAGGTGGTCACTGTAGATACGACACATCGGAATACAGTGTGCTGTCTGTAGACGTGTGCAGAGACAGCACCGAGCTGGACGCACGGGGTTGTGCGTCTGTCTGTTGCCGTGCGGCCCCACGGCGCGGCGGCGCTCCCGCGCGGCATCCGACCTGCGCATCGCCAGTACAGGCGGCAAGAAGGATGGCTTGCAACAGGTCGATGTCGCTGCCGGTTTCTGCAAACATGTACTGCTAGGTTTGAAAGGCTGACTACTGGGAAGGCGGGGCACGTCCTTCCTGAACGATGGTCGCTGCAATGGGTCCGGCGGGGGTGCATGTACAGAGAGGGTCGCTGCAGGAGTGCACACCGAACAGCGCCGCGGAAGTCGACGGCATCTCAAAACGTAACACCAGGACATTTGTGGGGTAATTCCGCATGCTCTTGCCACATTGAATGTCCACGCTGTCAGTGCGAAAATCTGTTAATATTTGCACCGGTGGGTGCGATCCGCCCTTTGTATTGGGAGTACAACACAGCAACGTTTGGATGCGCAATCCTGCAATCGTAAAGTCCTAGCGCGATTGCAGGCACTGGCGCGACACTACGGAGGATGTGTGCAGCATTGCGCCTAAAGTGAGCGAACCTCTCCGCAACGTTATGCTGATTGGCTCATTCAGACGGTATCTAACACAAGGCGACGCAGTGTCTTGGTCAATTTGAATGACCACAAATTTGTGAGCTTGTCCGGCGTTTGTCGACATGATTGGCAGCCGCTACATTTACCCTTGTGTGACGTAATAGAGTGCATGAGCTGCATCCAAATTGCAAGATTTCTGACCTGCAGATAGTCTGCACTCGAGCGCCACCTTGGCGCGATACATTTTCCAGCGTTTTGACCAGTTTATGATTCGCCATCTGCTTCATGATGCGGGTACATCATCCAGCGTATAGAGTCCACAGAATTGAATCCAAGATCTTGGATACATTAGGTGGTGAGTTTCTGGCTGGGGAGGCGCTCAATGCCAACCACAAACGTGGTAGCAACAGTGGCAAGACAGGCAACCTGGACAGCACCTGCAGCCAGGAGTGCCTCTTGTAGTCTCCCCTTTTTGCGGTATTGGAAACGCAGGATGCCTTTGAGGGGGGCTAAAGGACATCTGAACTGCAATAATGAGTTCAAACGAAAGACAGGCTCCCTACTTAAATGGTGGAGGAAGACCGCAAATTGTCTTGTTTTGTTCCCATCTCCCGTCCCCTGGAGTACGAGCTCGGATTTGTGGACTACATGGGCTTACTGCAGTGGAGCTTATTTCGCCTGCTTATGCGGTGAGGTCAAGGGAATCGTGAGTTGAAGGCATTGACGGGAATGCATCTGAATTGTTCCTGGCCATGTGCATGTGGGACTAGGAGAGGATCCCGTCAAGCAGAAGCGCGACCAACCACCACATGGAGTGGATCGAATCGTGCAGGAGAGGCGTTACCAACCGACCTGTGCACATGTGTTGCTATGGAAACAGGATGAGCCACATTGGCATTCCCGCATCAGTTGGTGTGTGCTGCTACAGGTTTACACTGATTGGCAGATTTGGAAGATTTGCAGACAGCCGGGGTCAACTTCCATGACCCATCCGTCATGGGGTTGGGCATGATGCGCTATCAGACCCTGACAAGGAGGCTGGCCACTGAACTGCGTATGGGGACCAGCATTGAGAACCTTGATCTTTGCTAGCATGTTGCGGAAATGGGGAACACGACGTCGACGTCGGGACATCAGGACGTCCTGATGGTCTTGATGTCAGTCACAGCGTTGATAGAAAAAGGGAAATTGGAAGTTGTTACCAATTTTGAAAAGCCAAATGTCAACGCACTGTTTGATGCATACACAACGTATTTTGTGAAGATCCACCGCGCAGATTAGGTGTGAGTGTAATGTCGTTTGTTGCTGTAAAAGGGGGATGTGGAAGGTGTCAGCCCTTTTTAAAAGGCAAGTTTCAATGTGACGTTGAATGCATATACCAGCTTTTTACGTGCAGATGAGCCGTGCAGATGATGTCTTAGTGTAAGTTCAATGCATTAATGCCTTCCCTCAGAGAACGTCACTGTGGGCCATAAGTTGCAGAGGAACAACATCTGTTGCAACGATATTCGAAAGGATATGGAGCTGCCAAAGTAAACGCACTCGCTGTGTTCGCAGCAAACCGCACTTCCGTTGCTCACCGCACAGCACACTAATGCTGCTTCAGAAGCGTTTCCTGGCACTAACGGCGACGCAAGTCCCGTTAAAATCAATAGCGGTCTACTGCCGGACTGGATGAGCCCTTCGTTGTTTCCCTAAGCGTTTCTGTCATTGATCGCGCACTTTGCTTACAAAACAAAGGAGGGAATCCAGAAGGCCACGTTGCGCGTAGAGTGCGGTTTAATGCCAGCTTCACTGGTTTTCGAAGCCCTGGAGCATGAATGACCAGCCTTAGGATCCTTTCTCTGTGGACGTGGTCCTGATGGTCTTGGTGTTAGTCATGCCCATGTTAGAATGCTGTATAAGCGAATTTGAAGATGATCACGCTTTTGAACAGGCAAATGTCAGTGCATTGTTGGATGCAAATACAATTTGCGTGCAGATGCGCAATGCAGATTGTGTCTGATTCTGATGTACTATGTTGAACCATCCCTTATAGCAAGGTAAACTCTGGGACTTGCATTGTGGAGGAGCAATACCTATCGCGGCGATATTTCAAAATGGTGTGAATTTGCTAAATAGGAGCACTCGCTGGATGTTCAGCAAATCGAACTTCGCTGCGTTACCGTACAAAGCACTAACGCGGCTTCAGCCCCGCTTGCATGGCAGTGAAGACAACGCAAGTGCTGTCACACTCACCAATGTTCAAATACTGCGGGACTGGGTGAGCCCTTCCCCATGGCCTTAAATGTGTCTGTCACCGATTGCGCTCTTATCGTACAATGCACATTATTGAAGCCCAGCAAGCTAGGCTGCATATAGGTACATTGCATACAATGGGCTTGATCTAACCTTCCATGGCTATGAATGCCCTGGATACCTGTTTTGATTTGTGCATAAAGCCACCCATTATTCAGGCGACATGTTGCCTGTAAAATGCCTGCTACACCCAGGATCGGGCGAAAACCCCCCTGGGTGCCGAAACGCGGCTGGCTTTGCCTACGTGCATTGGTTAACAACACAAGGCGCAAGCACCACAAGCCGCGTTGCATGTGCAGCAGATTGGTTTGCTGCGCCTTTCATCATTGGACATTCTTGCATCGCGTCGCGATATGCGAATCTCTAGAGCGTGTACAGATCTGTTCAGGCACAATGGAATGCGCAGCAGCAATCCAATCGCGGCAGCCATCGCTGCTGCCCTCTCGTGAGCCCCCCAGATGGCCAGAGTCTGCGCAGCAAAACTGTGAGGCTTGAATATGCATTGGCGCACACCCCAGGGACCATGCACGCCGACTTGAGGCGCCCTGAACATGCGTTGCCCTTTGGCCCACCTAATCTTGTAGTTCCTAGCGTCCGTACAGTGTTCACGAGCAGCCCCGACCGCGGTGTTCGACGAGAAGGCCACCAGGCGGTCATTCGGACCTGCGACCAGTTCGGCCACACTCTCTCAGCTGTGCTGGAACTTCACATGCTGCAACCAGGTTTGGTAGTTACGGCGTGAACACTTGCATATTTGCGGCTATTTCGGCATAATACGGTCTTTACGTTTTTACGCATAAATAGCCGTAAAATGCACAAGTAGGTCCAATGCACTTAAATACAGTAGATGCAGACTCAGGGAGTCCAGGGAGTGGCAGCTAGATGCCCTGAGGTACGCATAAAGCGATCTTTTGCTGGTTGGCGTCGTTGACCTTGCTGAGGGCGAGGTGTGCGCTCTGTTGCCGGTGCTGAAAAGTGTGCAGGATTGATCGCTGATTGGGGCACCACTATGTAATCTGGTCGTGTCGACGAGCCGTAAGGGTTCGTAAATACAGCCGTAAAGTTGGCCGCTTTTTACACGTTTTTGTGCATGAGAACGTAAGCGCGAAAATGGAGCAGTAAAACGTTAAGGCCGAGCCTGACTGCAACAGACGTGGGTGACTAGGGCCCGGGGATACAGTTCAACCTTGGAGAGGAGTATGGACGAACATACCATTCCAGCTCAGGTGGTGCGCACGATGGAGCCCGAAACAACACCGTGGCGGTGCACAGATACGTCTCCATACGGAAGAGGGCGCATGGCGTCGAGGAACTGCACACTCGCGACACCTACATACACCTAGGCATGACGAGAAGGCAAAGATGATATTCTCAATCAGAGTTCGTGAACGCCGTTTTCCTGGACAGCAGTTGCCAATTTCCTGCGGCCAATAACTGAACGGCATCACCCCCTCTCCCCTTGCCGCCTTTGTACATTGCTTCATCGTAACAAATGCGTGAGTGCTATGTAGGGTGGTTGATGGCGCAATCCTTCCCCATTACGCGAAGCACAAGGCAACGCGGAGAAGCATGCGTCGCCCATTCCAGACAGTACATTAAGGATTCTTACATACTTCGTGATCTCACCCTCCAAGCGCTGGGAGTACTTTGAAGTTATTGGATGAGTGGTGCCCCAAATATCCAAAATCGAATAACCTTGAATTGTGGTTGATGTTGTCATATTATTCTTGGTGTTGCTTTCTGTATCACACAAATATTGCAATCAAGAAACTGTGAATTTCGCACCGCAAATTTTTCGTGAGGATTACGTCGAGGAGTAAGCTCGTGCTGCAGAGGTGGCTACAACCGGTGAGTGGATGTCTTCCTCAATAGTGGGAAAATGGACGGGGCGTACATGTCCTGCATACAGGTAAGGCACAATCAGGGACGGCAGCATTCTGGCTCACGCGTTGGCACATCCACCTCAGCAACACTAGCCAGGGTTGATTAGGGTTAAGTACTCGGCGGATTTTGCGCCGGCGTTTTGCACGAGGTGGCAGGTGCGATCAACGAGAACCTCTTCCAAGAATGGGCGATGAACAGGACTGAAGACCCAGAGGAGAAGATATTCCTGCTTAACGAGGGGATTCAGAGCCTGCCGAGAGTTCTGATCAGGAGGATCCTCATGCATGAATTCGAGGAGACGCTGTACCAGACAATTGAGGGCGGCGGGTTCCTGAGCAAGCCTGGCATGGCCACCTTGTTTCTCGACCTCCACAGGCAGTACTACGGTCCAGACTTGGTGCTCGACGACGCCTACGGCATGTTCTTCGCCAACATACCGCACTTCTATGCGACATACTACCTGTGGGTATACTCTACGAGCTATGCAGCTGGAGAGGCAATCGCCTCCCGAATCCGCAGGGGAGATCAGGGAGCTGCGGGCGATTACATCAAGATGCTGAAGCTGGGAAGCAGCGTGTATCCATTGGAAGCTTTGCAGACTGCCATGGTCGACC
The DNA here is from genome assembly GCA_905146915.1 of Ostreobium quekettii. Taxonomy (NCBI): domain Eukaryota; kingdom Viridiplantae; phylum Chlorophyta; class Ulvophyceae; order Bryopsidales; family Ostreobiaceae; genus Ostreobium; species Ostreobium quekettii. The sequence goes on along the minus strand of CAJHUC010001282.1, from coordinate 36,008 downwards.
TCCTTGACCCTTCCGTCATTGGCTTGGCCATGATGCGCTATCAGAACCTGACAAGACGACTGGCGACTGAACTGGGCATGGGCGAAGAGCCATAAGATTCCTGACGCTCTTTTTCGAGCTCCAAAACATTGCATCAATGTTGACAATCTTGCTGTAAGTCTGCAGCACACTAACATGGGAGACACGACGGGCCTGCTGGCATTGCTGTTATTCTTGCCGATTAATATCTTCGTAAGGAATTGGATGGTATTCGCGGTATTCGCGGTTTTAAATGGGCGAATTGTTAGTGTGTTGTGTTGGATATGATACAGAATCTCCGCAAGATTGTGGTTTAATCATCATTAAAATCGATGGATTACATTTGCCACTAAATGACAAAACACAGCCCGTGCACCTGGTGGGCGATGATGGGCGTGAAAACCACACAAATAGTTTGTTCGGAATCGATTGTTCTTGGTCCCATGTCGCCACACCCTATTGCTCCATGAAATGCAGTGAGCTGGCATGAATAATAGAATCCCCAAATTGGTCCCTAAGGAAACTTGCTGTCCACCGTGTTATGTAAGCTGGTACTCCAAACTTCTGCATTTGGAAAAGCAAATAATTTAAACCACTCAAATTGTGGTTTACATTATTTCCATATGCAGCGCGTCGTTTGGCATTTGTTTAAAGTATCCTATACATCAGAATGGTACTACAACAGGTGTAATGAGCTGACTACTACACAGTAATGTACGACACACGTGTTGTACACCACATGTGCGATTCAGAATATTCGCAGCTCAATTCGTCCAAACTAAGCTTCTTCTGCCGCTCAGGGCATCTATGGAATGTTTATGAGCAGAAACTGGGATCAGGCATTGCATATGTCGGTTGTTTGGAAAGTTCACAGTTTCTTAAAGCCAAGGCATGGATGGCAAGAATCATGCTGTGAACCCATCTTTATACGTCATCCACAAGTGTAGGGGGCCCACATCCGAATTTGGCCCTGCGTGAAGCTGTTGAATGGGTGCATGACACTTGTAGTATGTAATTTTCTTGAGTCATGCTGGCAGCAATATGAGGCTGGCAACCAGGGCGCCTGAGCTCCACGTTGTTTGACGTTGACAGCGCCAGGAATCGACACACTGTCACCCCATGAACGCAATCAAGTGCCTGTATTAGAGCTGCGGCGTGCGAGATTTATGCCGGCAGCAACATGAAGCCGGCGCTCCGGGCGCCTGAACCCCATGTTGTCTGACCCCAATAGTGCCAGAATCAACACACCGTCACCTCATGACAGCAATGACGTGTCCGCATTAGTGCTGCCGCGTCCGCGGTTTTAACCCCCAGGTATCGGATGTTGGGGTTTTGCACGAAGTCCTCAACCATGCGTTCCAAAACAGCTTTGGCGCGGTGCGGCCCAGCCCCGTCGGCGCTGGCTGCGACTTTGCTCCTGCTCGGTAGCCTGTGCGGCGTCGCTGCCCAAGAATGCGAGGACAAGCTGTTCTACGATTCGCGCGAAGATATCCCGCGGCGCTTCCGCTGGAGCCTTGGTGACATTTACGAGGACGCTGAGGCGCTTGAAGGCGCCGTGTCAGGGGCAGCAGTGGCAATCCCGGAGATGGAGAAGCAAAGGGGGCGTCTCGGCGACAGCGCGGAGTCCCTGTCCGCGGCTCTGGGCCTCAAATTCGACCTTGAGGCCGAGGCGCAGAAAGCGAAGTATTATGTGACTTACCACCAGTCGGTCAACACATCCTTTTACCATGGGCCAGAATTTTCCTCTGCGGCTGGGTCGGCTTCGTCCTTCGCGGAGCGTGTGGAGGAGGCGACGGCGTTCGTTTACCCCGAGATCGCTGCACTGCCGCGATCAAAGCTTGAGGCCTTCGTTGAAAACCCATCGATGGAGCCCTATCGACATCTGATGGCGAACATTGCGAGGACCAGGGCGCACATCCTGTCCCCCCAAATGGAGTTCCTGCTGGCGGGAGCCGACCGCCTGCTGGAGGCACCAAACGGGATCGCCAACAGTCTGAAGATCCAGGACATAGAGTGGCCCAAGGTAGCCACAGAGGATGGCAGCGGCGTGCAGGTGATCCCGGGCCTCCAGAGGGTGTTCACCAGCAGCCCCGACCGCGGTGTTCGACGCGAGGGCCACCAGGCGCTTATCCGGACGTACGACCAGTTCGGCCACACTCTCTCAGCTGCGCTGGCCAGTCATATGGAAGGCCAGGCGTGGGTGACTAAGGCCAGGGGATACAACACGACCTTGGAGAGGAGATTGGACGAAGTCAACGTTCCAATGCAGGTGGTCCGCACGATGGTGGAGTCCGTTCGCAACAACACCGCGGCTGTGCACAGCTACGTCGCGCTACGGAAGAGGGAGCTTGGCGTTGAGCAGCTGCACACATACGACACCGACGTGCCCCTCGGCATCCAGGGAAGGAAAAGGTAAAACTCCGAGGCATGGCCTCTTACCATCGAATGATGGCAGGTGACAACATCCTGTCGCCAGCTGCGACAGGCAACGTCTCATCTGCAATTTGCCAACGGCGACGTCTCATTTGCAATTTGCGCAACGCCTCAACTGCAATTTGTGAACGGCAACGTCTCCTCGCCGTCCCTTGTACATTGCAGCATCGGAACAAATCCTTCAGCGCTATGTAGCGCGGTTGATGGCGCAATCCCCTCCATTGCACCAAACACAAGGGCAATGCGGCAAGGCATGCGTGGTCCGTTGCAGCCTGTGCATCAATGTTTCTAACAAACTTGGTGACCGCGCCCCTCCAAGCGTCGGGAGGACTTTGAAGCTGTTGGATGAGCAGTGCCCCCAAAACCGAATCGAATAACTTTGAAATATGGCTGACATTGACTTATTACTCTTGGCGTTGCTCTCTGCACCACACAGATACTGCTATGAAGAAGCCGCGGACCTGGCACTGCAGTTTTTTCGGGAAGTTTACGGCGAGGAGTATGCTCGTGTGGCAGAGACGGCTGTTGACAACCGATGGGTGGATGTCTTCGCCAATAGTGGAAAAATGGGCGGGGCGTACGTGTCCTGGATCTACGGGGTTCACCCATACATGCTGCTGAACTGGGAAGGCACAATCAGGGACGTCAGCATTTTGGTTCACGAGTTGGGGCATGTTGTGCACGTTCACCTCAGCAACGCTAACCAACCCTACCACTACTCGGCGGAGTTTGTGCCAGCGTTTCTGCACGAGGTGGCAGGTGTGATCAACGAGAACCTCTTCCAAGAATGGGCGATGAACAGGACTGAAGACCCAGAGGAGAAGATACTCCTGCTTAACGAGGGGATTCAGAGCCTGTCGAGAGTTCTGATCAGGAGGATCCTCATGCATGAATTCGAGGAGACGCTGTACCAGACAATTGAGGGCGGCGGGTTCCTGAGCAAGCCTGGCATGACCACCTTGTTTCTCGACCTCCACAGGCAGTACTACGGTCCAGACTTGGTGCTCGACGACGCCTACGGCATGTTCTTCGCCAACATACCGCACTTCTATGCGACATACTACCTGTGGGTATACTCTACGAGCTATGCAGCTGGAGAGGCCATGGCCTCCCGAATCCGCAGGGGAGATCAGGGAGCTGCGGGCGATTACATCAAGATGCTGAAGCTGGGAAGCAGCGTGTATCCATTGGAAGCTTTGCAGACTGCCGGGGTCGACCTTCTTGACCCTTCCGTCATTGGCTTGGCCATGATGCGCTATCAGAACCTGACAAGACGATTGGCGACTGAACTGGGCATGGGCGAACAGCCATAAGATTCCTGCCGCTCTTTTTTGAATTGCAAAACATTGCATCAATGTTGACAATCTTGCCGTAAGTCTGCGGCACACTAACATGGGAGACACGATGGGCCTGCTGGCCTTGCTGTTATACTTGTCTTTGAAAGTGTACTGTTTGAGAAGACCTTGAAGATATTCACCCACTTGAAAAGGCGAAACGTTGATATTCTGTATTGGATAGGATGCTGAATCTCTGCTGCAATGTACGTGTGCAATTCCTCGTTTTGTTTACTTTTGTCACGTGACAAAGCAAATGGCCTTCCACCAAATTGGCGATGTCAGGCAATAGTCCCAAACACGTGTTTTTGTTCGATCTCACAATGTCTGTGAGAGTTCATGTCCGGTCAACCCGAAGGGCTGCTGGGCATCCAAGGCTGGAATGTGTTTTACAGATACCTCTAGCAGTAGCGCATGTAGTGCGAAAGGATCCTAGAATAGAAAGCAGATCAACACGTGGAATGAGGGCAATGCTGTGCTGTCTTTGAGACCCAAAACCCCGATGGCATTGGCATTTTGCTGGGACTTCACCACTTCCAGCATGACCACAACGGTTGCAGCGTCAATTGCCTGGTTGCATGATGCCAGTTCCGGACGATTCACAAGCTCTGCTGATCAATTCAACCCAACTATGCCTTTCCTGCAGCCCAGTGAATCTGTGGCCTGTTTAGGACCAGTTGCATGCACCACCAATGCAGGTATGGGGTCCAAGACCGAATTTGCCCCACATAGAGCTGCTCAACTAATTTTGAAGGAGATGAACGCCAAGCTTCCTACATTATTTGCAGGCCTCCCCCAAATGTCGCAAAACAAGGTTCCTCAGAACACACCTGGGCCTCAGTGCCAGCCAAGCATCCGCATAAGATGCCGTGGAGCCCACGCACCCCTTCGCCCCGCAAGTCCAACCGATCAATCATCCCTTGTGGTCACTATCGCGTCGGCTTCGATCTCGACCAGCACCTCCGCGGTGATCAGCCGCCGCACCTCGACCATCGACGTGGCCGGCCGCACGTCGCCAAAAAATTCCGCGTGCGCCCTCCCCACCGCCTCCCAATCCCTGTCTATGTCCAAAACGTAAATCCTCGTCCGAACGACGTCCCTCAGGCTCGCGCCGGTCGTGCCCAGCGCCGACTCGATGTTGCGAAGCGCTTGCGCGGCCTGAGCGCCAACATCCCCGACGCCCATGAGCTCGCCGTCGGGACCGGTGGCCGTGGTGCCCGAGACGCAGACGTGAGGGCCGACGCGCACCGCCCGCGAGTAGCCCACCACCGGCTCCCACGGCGTGCCGCTGGAGATGTTTCGGCGACTCGAGTGGGGCATTTCGCACGCCATCCTCGCCGGATTCCTCAGCGGACTGCCACGGGCTCCCGCGGGCGCGTGCCGCCAACCCCGCGTCGCGCCTACACGCGCCTGCAAACGCAATTTGGCAAGCGAATGCCCTGCTGCAAGCACAAGCGGCGACGATCTGTGCGGGCAGAAATTCATCTCCTCCCGCTCGCACGTTCCGCGAGTCCCCGTGAAGAGACACGCCAAAGCGCGTCCCGGCCCGCGGTTCAACAAGCAAATGCCCCGTCTCGAGCACGCAAATGGGGACGGCCTGGACCGGCAGAAAAATTCTCGCCTCCTCTGGCAGCTCACCTGTGCACTTTGGCTGGGCCAAGGACGTGCAACGCCTGCGCGGGTGTGCCGGCATTCGCGGGCGCCCATTTCTACTCCGCTGTGACCCGCGGGCCCGGTTTGAGGGTGTGGGCCACGAAGGTTAGGACCTAGCTGGCTCTGAACCCCTTAAAAGGACCCGCGCTGTGGCTGGCCGCGAGATTGGTGCCTAGCTTGGCCCGTAGGTTGGCGCGACCATGGCCCTCCCTCTGGCCACGGCCTTCTGCGGCCCAGCCCGCGACGCCCCAGCCGCGGCTCCTTCGCGCCGATCGGGTGAGTGATGCAAACTTCGCTTACCTAGGATGCCCTTCAATCAGGCGTTGATGGAAGACAGCATCCCCTCGCCGCCGGAGCGCGGATGCGCATTGAGTTGCTCCCTTGGCCGGTTTTCCGCGCATCCTTACAGCTCGGTCTGGTGTTTTCCCCGTAGAATTTCTTCGGGGGGCGTCATTGGGCGTGGTGGAGTGCCCGCGTCCGGCCGCCCGCGGTCGCAGTGCTGCAGTCAGGTGCGCCGGTGGTGTGATGGGTGGCCGGATATGGGCCAAACTGCTGGGAAAGACGCTCATGTGCTTAGTTGAGGCTTCGAGAGTGGCCGAATTAGGGACCCAACTTTTGGTTGATCTGTCTGGGCGTTTTTCGTGGTGGCACGGGTGTGGCCTGGAGTGTGGCATTAGGCGTCGGGTCATGGCGAAGAAATCTGCCTTTGTTCAGGTGTCCAGTTGATTCGGGCCCGTGCCGCTGGAGAACCCTTTTGGGTTTGATTGCGCGAGTGCTGTTGTGTTCTTGGATGTCCCCTCGATTGGCTCCTGTGGCTTTGTCCCGTGTCGCTGGTGAGGAGTGACCAGGAGCCACGGTGGTCCACCCCACCATCGCGTGTTCAGCAGTTGCCCTAAAAGCCGGCACCAGCTTTGGGCGCCACATGTTGTACTCATATCGGCCCCTTGCAAAGTGCTCACAGTACAATGGGCACAAATAGTCCATCCTTGTAAGCGTGGTTTCGTTTGCAACAGAAAAGGAGATGCGGCACAATCCTCAAATACGTGTCTTAGTACTTGATGCCGACTGTTGCAGCGCCCAGTACAAGGGGCGAGGGACGGACCGGTCACGGGTGCCCGAGTTCCAACGCCATGACAAGGATACAGGGTCGACGGAAGTGCAGATTGCCCGCCTGAGTGCGCGAGTATCACAACTGACTGAGCATCTGAAGGCAAACAAGAAAGATTTTGCCACAGAGCGCGGCTTGAAGTCAATCTTGGGGCGCAGGAGACGACTGCTGAACTACCTGTACCGGACGGACAGGTGGGGCTTGTTCCAGTGACTGTGCGCAGGAGTTGCATGTCAGTACTTTGGGCGTATTGGTGTGGAATGGGACAATTAAACTCGTCAGGGAGAGCCTGTTATGTGCATGAGTATGGGGAGCCCCAGGCGTCGCCTGAAGGATGAAGTGCTTGGTGTGCCTTATCCTGACAAAGGTAAGCAACAAGGACTTTGCAGCATTGGTTGTTGCACCTCTTACGTCATTTTCTTGGCGAGAGTCACTACAACGAGTTCATTGTGAAGTGTGTTTTGTGCATGGTTTTCTGACAAACAGCATGATGCGCTTGCATGCAGTTTGGCAACCTCGTGCCCAAATATGAGTGCTGACTGCTTTTTTCTGGACACACATCTTGTTTCTCGTACTCACTGCTGCCTAGTCTCCCAACTTGAAACTCAGTTTCAAGAGCCGTTTGCTGGATGGAGACACCCACTGAATGATGAGTTTTATTCTCTCCTTGTGGCCTTGTCCTGCTCCACAACTGACACCGTCGTTCGTGCTAAATCAGGGAGAAGCTGGAGACAGTTGTCAAGGACCTCGGCATCCGGTATAAAACCCAGGAGGCAAGGACGAACTAGTGTGGGATTGAACACACATTACGCCACTTCAGATATTTGCTGCAGGCCAAAAGCTTGCAGTGTTCTGTTGGCTGAGAACTTGCACGTCCTTTGCATCTACACAGATCACTGCAATCTGTGTTGAAGACCTGTGATAGGGTTCGACAGGGCTGGGTTGAGAGGAAACTAGGGTATCAGTGCTGCTTGAGTTGCTTTGCATGTGGAGCAGAGGGGGGCTTCGAGTCCTGTTGGAATTGCAGGCCTACAGGCACAAGCTGAGCAACAAATTTTTAAGCCCAGTTGCTGCGCACGAGTGAATAGCTTTGGATTCTGGATTTGGACTTTTGCCTTGAAATGAAAAAGCGATCAACACTGTAAACTGCCTTTGCAGCAATTCCCTAAAGCTACACTTGTCGTGCTATTCAGCCCTCATTGTCGTTTGCATGCTTGTAGCAACGTGCCCACTGGTGGCCCAATAATGACGATGACTCTGCTTGGGCTGGTGCTGTGCACCCATCAAAGACAGAGCCTTTCCTATGCTGCATTGAGCTTTGCTGGCACAGGTTAACACAGTCTGCTTCAAAAATTGTCAGAAACCTTGTTGGTGTGGCAGATTGGGTCTGATCGGACCAGGTCCACGTACCCTTCTTGTTGGAAAATTGACAAATGAAATGGCCTGCTCACGACTCTGGGATCCAGCAACACAGGATGGTACAACCATGCATCTCCCAAGATGGATGTTGGGCCACCATCTTTGCACGGTTGTTGCCACCACTGCTACAGGTCCAAGACAAAGCGACACAAAGCCGTTGTTGCACAACCGCCTGGCCGGCACTTCCAAACGATCGTGTCCTCCATTTGCGCCCTTCAACGTCAGAACTCGGCCTCCATCTGTCCCACTGCCAGAACTCCCCCAAGTCCAATGCCACTGCGATTGCCCTGGGGCGCAGCCACAGATGCAGTTTCCTTTCCTAACAACATTCGCCCCTCGAACGCAAACGCCACCCAACGTTCAGGAATGGAACCTTCGGCGGTGCACGCTCTTCAAGGACGTCTCCCCTGACCACCGCAGCTCATCACAATTGCAAATCCAGGCCCGATGACAGACCAACGGTAGAGCGACCAAAGGCCACATGCGGCCTGCCCTCCCCCCACGGTCTCCAATCGCCCAAGCCCCCGCGCGTCACTCCCCCGGCTGCGACACCCCCATCTTCAACCGCTCCCGCTTGGCCTTCTTGGCCGAGAACTTCTTCTTGGGCTTCTGTGGCATGTTCCGCTGCGCCCACCACCACAGCAGCACGTTGGCGGCCATGGCCAGCGCCACCGTCCCAACCACCACGATGAGGATGATCGTGGCGGGGTTGCTGCCCTCTCCAGCGCCTTCCGACGGCTTCGCTGCCATCGGCCCTCAGCCCCCGGGCGGGATCAGACGTGGCTGGCTCAAGGGTGGGCTGACCGTCGTCACAAGCCAGGGATGTTCTCGCGATGGTCGCGGCCGCAGGCCGAGGCGCGGCGTTCCCGAGCGAGTTGCGCCGCTTGCAAGGCGACACTTCGGCCGGGTGCTGTTGTCAGCCCTTCAGCACGGCATTTGTGTTGCAGCAGGTACAGATCGCACCGAACGCCTCTGTCCCGATGAAGAAAAATGGAACTCGTTGTTTGGACCACGGGTTCGGCCCAATTTCTCCCCATTTCCCCGCTACCGTCCGTGTGGGGGCTGAATATCAAGGGGCGATCTTCACCGGGTGGGCATCGCAAAAGACCCTCCCAACAAGCGCTGTCATGTGTGTCTTTCGGGGGCAGCTGTGTCGGGCCGTTGTGGCTGTGCATCAACTTAGGGGTGGCACTGTGTCGACTTGTGACTATTATGTTGACGCGCGTCAATCTTGACGCAACTGATGTTGCAATGGTGAATTTGTTCACGTTAGTTTGACGCCAAACTTATCAACGATTGAGACATGCTGTCCCTGCAAATGTCGAATTGCTGCCACTGTGGTGTAGAATCTTCAGCGAATACGATCTCATTCCTTTGCTGGAAGCTATGATGCCCTGCACCTTCGTCCAAGAGCTGCGAATGTCCATTGGCTTTTAAAATTCCTACAAAATGTAGCGGATACCTTTGTCGTTTAACAATTTGTTGGAAACGTTTCTTTGACTTCGGCTTGGAAATCGATGGTCAACACTAGATTTAATTGACGGCTGGGGGAACAAGCTGGTTTCAAGAATCCAGTTGATGGCACAGGCCACCTGGGTAACAGCTCCCACAAAGTTTCAACGACTTCATTATACCGAACTTGCCCGCAATGCAACGTTCGTCAACAACAATGATTGTTTCTCCACGCCAAGCGAATGCTGCTACAAATACAGGGGCGACGTGCGGCAACTCTCATGCTATGGATTCCGCTTTCAGTCTTCGTGGTCTCCACCTTGCTTTCATCGTGCAGCTGAATAGTCCGCAGAATAAGATGTCCTTGTGACCATGGTTGTGGTGTGAAGGCTGATCAAGCATAGAATAACGCAGCAACAGTATGTCGATGGGCAATTGGACAATCTCATAGCCAGTGCTGGTCTGTTTCCAGCACAAATGGGTAAAATACATGGCATCGCGTTCAGCTCCTACCCTTATTAGGCCCTGTAGCAATTATCAGGGAGAGGGGCCGGACAATGTGTATTGCATGGCTGTCCTCTGTTGCCCCCAAAGAGGCCATAAATTCCTCCTTGAAGTCCACCAGAGGATCCTTGCCTTTATCTCCAAGCATCTTCTTGTATGTCGCATATGATGACCAGCTTGCAAGGTAGCCCATCACAGCATGGATTGATGAGTCACTCTCCATCATCATCGTCTCACGCTCAACCTGTTCAAACTCTGCTGAGCGTGCGGGCTCCATTCCCTTGTATCCTGAGTCCAACAGTTTTCTCCTTTTGTCCCAGTATGGGCCTAGGGTCACTGTGTGGAGTTTCAAGAGGGCTTCTGTGGCTTTTGGATGACTGGGAACTTTGAACAGGCCATATCCCCAGGCTGCCACAGTGCCTCTGGGCTTCAACACCCGTCTGCACTCAGCATAGAACTTGGGCAGGTCGAGCCAATGCAGGCCATTTCCAACTGTGATCAGGTCTGCACTGCTGGGCGGAAGGTCGATACTCTCTGCAGTGCCAACCGAGTATGTGACGTTGGGAAGGCGAGGAGCCTGAACAGCGCAAAGCAACTAGTCACCAGTGCTGAAAAGAAGCTGTGTTTCGGCTGAAAGTCGAGTTCATTGTGAACTGCAGGCATGCTCGAGGTTGATCTCGGCATTTGGGAAATTTGATGCTTTGCAGGGTTTTGTGTGTGGTGGTTGCAGGATCCCTACTCAGAGGTTGTGGCAATGGTGCACGAATCTGCACTGGTCGCTGGTTGGCAAATCGTGCATTGAGGCAATTGAGTTTTGGACGATACTTGTGCCATCAAAGGTATTGCACCAAGCGCAACGAACAGTCCGTGATCTGCCGAGTAAGAGAGAACAGATTGCAACACCCAAAATGTGCCCACAAACAGCTCGTGGGTGGCTTGAATGCTACAGCACCAATTCACAATTCGATGCCTGGCAAGAACCTAAATGTTGCAGAAATTATGTTTGGGGCAGTGCTGATATTATCAGCAGACTCGGCGCTGCGAGGACAGCCTGAACAGTAATCTGACATGGGCGATGAGCAGATGAAAGGATTATGAACAGATTGATGAAAGGTGATGAACAGATTCCAAAGTCCACACGCGGGCCCCAGGACTCTCGCCCTACAGAAGGGGATTGGGGCAGTGGAATGCACGGGCTTATCCTGTTGAAACTCTGCTCGGCGTGCACCTGCCCCGGGCGACACTTCCAGCCCCCCGCAGCGCGCCCCACAAAGTGTCGTGCCCAGTGAAATCAACTTACACTTGTGCCTCTCGCGACCTACGATCGCCCCAGCTCACGTCGGCACGCCGGCGCACCTGCTCGAGCTGCTGCCTGCTGGGATCGGTGGCAACCACGCGATCGAATTTCTTGGCCAGCTGCGCGGCGACCTGGCCGCTGCCGGTGGCCACGTCCACGGCGAGGCCGAAGCCCTGCACGCGCCGGTATATCTGGTCCGCGTACAGCGCAGGGGGGTAGGTGGGGCGCCAGCGCGCGTACGCGTCCGCCTGGTGCCGATCGGTGAAAAGCTCTACCCCGTTGCTGGAAGCCGTCTGGGACAAGGTACGGCTGGTGGGGCCCCCAGGGAGTGGCCTCTGCGCGGCAGGGTAGCGCAGCAGGCCGTGGAGCAGCAGCCTGGGCATGAACACGCCGCCGCTGCGCATTGTCAAGGCGCAAGTCTCCGCGCCGGAGGTGTGGCGGGCTTACGGAGGGCACTCGGCGCGTTTTGTCGATAGTCACGGGCACTTTGGCACAACAGCTGGGACGTAAGGGCCACGTCAGGCGGCAGTATATATTGTCGGCGGGCACTTTGGCGGGGATGCGGCGGTTGGGGCCCAAGGCCGCGTCACAGCGATCCAAGGGCCATGAGGGCAGGCGGCGAAGGGTCGTTTCCATTCGGATGACAAGCGTCATGTGGGCCCGTGGACAATACTGCCCCACCGGCAAAACCTCGGACGTGCTGTGCTGCGGCAAACGGGGGGTGCGTCAAACCGAGCAGTAACCTCTCCAGCGCCGAATCCGCGCACGTCGTTTGTCGGGATTTCTCCTGGCGTGGGATCGCCCCACGTGGGCGCCGACGCCGGTTTTCGGAGTAAAATAATGGCCGGCTGATCTGCGAGACGGAACGGGGGGGCAACGCTGACGGGGCGGGGCGTGGGCGGGCTGGAGAAAAGCCAATACTGTGCGTGCTGCCCGGCGCAGGAGCCAGGGGCGGGACCCCCCGAGATAAAGGGCACCGGCAGGAGGGCTCCCCCCACTCGCGGCCACCGCCCGCCCGCCCGCAGCCGGTATGCGATCGCCCCCGGACCCATGGGTGAAAACGGACGCCAAGGGGAACCCCAAGAAGACGGACATCGAGATGTTGGTGCTCGTCTCCAAGGATCTGGAGCACCGGCTGCACACCGAGCTTGGCGCGCAGGGCAACAGCCTGGGGGAGCGCATGCGATGGTGCAGGGCCAAGCAGCGGCCGGGTGGGCGACCCATGCTGTCGGCGGGCCTAGAGAAGAAGCTGGACATGGTGAAGGGCTGGCGCAACCTGGTGGTGCACGAGTGGGGCGTGGACACGATATCGGACGAGGATAGGGCCACGCTCGTGCGGATATACAAGGAGATCAGGAACACGCTCAAGCAGATCGCAGCCCAGATCAAGGCATCTGGCGCCGAGGGGCCCAGCGGCGAGGATGCCCTGCCGCTCAGCTCGCGCGTGCGCGACAAGGACCACCCGAACGATGTGGGCATCGTGGTGGACAGCTGCCGGGGGCCTGATGGCGCGGAGGAGATGCAGGTCGCCTTTCCCTCCGGCACGGTCGTGGTGGCCCCCGAGCAGGTGGAGATCGACGCCACGGCTGAGCTGCTCGAGGAGGGTGCCAGATTCGTGCTGAGGAAAAACTCCCCGCGTGAGCCCGAGCTCCGCGGGCTGGTGGGCGTGATCAAGTCCGTCTCCGAGGCCGGCGCGGTCACGGCCGAGTTCCAGGAGTCGCCGATGCCGGACTGGACCGGCCAGCTGGCGGACTGCGAGGGCGTCGTGGGCACTGGGCATGGCGTAGAGCGCGTGCGCGTGGGGAGCCCCGTGAGGCGGGCCGTGGTGACTCATGCCGATTCCACACCCCAGGATGAGTCCGCGGTGGGGACGGTGCGCGGCAGGGCGGTGGACGACGGGAGATTCAAGCTGGTCGTGGACTTCCCGGGCGAGGAGGGCAAGATGATCGACCCGCGGCAGCTGGAGATCCACCCGCCAGGGGATCAGGAGGGCCCCAAGGCGCCGCGCAGCCCGAACGCGCACGAGGGCGAGCCACCAAGGGCGGACGCCCTGGAGAGCGGCGCATCGCGGAAGGCCGCCGGCGGTGGTGGCAAAACCGAGGGAACGCAGGGAGGGGGGGAGGGGCCCCGGTGCTGGGGGGGCCACGGGGCAGGGGGTGTTGGTGGTGGCCGCCCGTGTCAGACGGCCGCAGACGAGGGCCGGTCAGGCGTTGCTGGCGCCCGTCCAGGCGAGCAGGCGGGGCTGCTGCGTGTGGGCGCTAAGGTACGGGTGCACGAGGTCGCCATCTACCTGCCCGGCCATGACAAAGCGGGGGTGACTCCAGCGAGGACGCCCAGGGCGTCTGTGGGGCCGCTGCTGCAGGTGAGGAAGATTTGCGGGGACGGGCTGGTGGAGGTGAGCTTCAATGACCCGGCCCTCGGCCAGCTGTCGTGGAAGGAGCGGGCGGAGAATTTGGAGGTGGTGGTTGGGCCCAGGGGCCCGAGAGACGGCGTGTCCCAGGGCACCCAGATCCGCAGGAGGAAGGACGCGGCCGGCCCGCAGGGCTGCGTGGATGAGGTGGGGAGGGTCGTGGGCAGCACCATCAAGCCCACGGGAAGCTACGCCCTCCTGGCAGACTTTGGCAACGGGGAGGCCGTTAGCGTGTCTCCCGTGCACGTGGAGGTAGAGCCTTGCGCCCCCGGCTCTGTTGTGAAAGACACCCCGCGGGGGAGGCCGCCCGTGTCGGTCGGGGGACCGGCCAACGGGCGCAAGTCGGGGAGAGAAGGCGGCTGCAGCCCCGAGTTGGCGGCCATGCAGGCCGTCGAGCAGTTCGAGGCGTTTTTGAACGCCCGTGGGACGGAAAAAATTGGACAGGCCACGGCCTCGCGCACCCCGAGAGGAGGGGATGACTCAGGCATGAGCGCATTGCGGGAGGAGGCCGCGAACAAGGCCGGGGAACCCCAGGTTAATAAGGCCCATGATTTGGGGATCGCTAAGAAGCCGAGTGGGGCGAACGCGTGTGCGGATCAGCGGTGGATTGGCAAGGGCGTATGTGCCCTCAAATCCGCCACGGCAGCCGCCATGGATAACGCGGATGCCGACAGACGGCCTTGGAAAGGCGGCATGGTGTGCTCGCCCAAGTCTGCCGCCAACATCTTTTTGCAGGGCTCGGCCAGTATGAAGACTGGTGCCGAAACTGGGGCAAACACGAACAGGTCCATCGGAGGTTCCACGGTGGATGGCTCGGATGTGGAAGGCCGCCCGATGGATGGGCAGTTCAATGACACAGAGGGGAACTCCGGAGCCTCTCGCCTCGACACTTTTGATATGCACTGCTTCAAGCTCGATGGCTGCAGGCGTCAGAACGTCGCCTGATTCTTTTGCTGGATTCAGATTCGCTCACGTGTGTGGCTCTGTTGATCAACGGATGATGACGAATTTTGTTCGCGTCAGAGACGCCCCTCTTTGGCGCCCATTGGAAATCGGCTTGAAAAGGTAGCGAAACTTCCGCTCCATAATCAGGTGCCCACACCCGACAAGCAATTTTGCACATTAATGCACGGACCGGTCCGGCGTCAATTTTGGGACTGCAGAGGATCGCAAGACATCCACCGAAGGGGACGTGCACATGGATCGCAGTTCGGACGCCCGGCGCCATTCGTTGACGCCCAGGTCAGATTTTTTGTGAGAGGATAGAACTAGCACTCAGATTACGAGTGTATGGCTCGTCGTCCACTCATGTCCGTGCCCAGCGAAGCAGATTTAAATTCTTTTGAAGTTTTGACGTTCGGAATGCGCTGGCGCGGGTTTTGATGATGAGGAGACCAACGAGGTCGTAGGTATCCAAATTTTGGGGGAAGGGGAGGGCTCCTCAAGCAGGCAAGAAGCATAAAATTGCGATTTCGGAACAGATGCTGAGTTCCATTTTGAGCACGTGAGTTTGAGCAGGAGGGAGCGGCACGTCGATTCGCGCTGACAGGCGCAGTTTAGCTACTGAACGGCTTGGAAGTGCGAATAACGGGGGAAAGAATTTCTTTGTGGCTGGCTTTTTTCGTTTGGGCTCGGCTTTTCATCAGGGATTGTGGGGATGGTAGGTAAGCTATGCATCTCGACATATCCTTGAGCAACGTACGTGAACGCGTCTGGTTGGTTGTAGTCCAGAGGTAGGCTTGATTAAGATTGGGTTCATATGCCGGTTACGGGAATCGTAAGAATCGAACTCTGTCCTGGCTTTCCGCGCGGTATTTGGCTTGGGAATTCACCTTCACCCTGGTCAGGACAGCATGTATTTGTCAGGAATTGTGGGGCTGGTGGACATTGCAGCAGATGCATGATCATGTGTTTACGATTAACGTGCGCGAAGGTGTCTGGTTGATGGTGGCCATGTGGCCTGTGCGATTTAATATCCAATAAGTTTTTGCTTTTGCAATTCGTAGTCTCGGGCGTCGCTCTGACGCCACTCGAGGCCAGAGCTTGAAAATGCGCGTTCTTCGGCACACATTCGTTTCGAATGTGTGCATATGTACTATGAGCAGTGCTGTGTTTGTCAGTGATGTTGCAATGGCCTTCCCAGGTGCTCATGCCTCAGTACAAATCGTCACACAATGCATGTGAAGAAACAGGTAATTCATTTAGACGGTGGCGTGTGACCCGCCACGCAGCCTTCATGTTGAAGCTGTGGATGTATGAAATCGCCCAGTCTGTGAGCGATGAAGCAATCCAAGATCTCATTCACAGAAGATTGGATTGCAGATGCAATTTTCTGCGTTGGGGCTTCCTAGCATTCCAGAATGTCAACGCCTGTGCAAAGTGCACGACTTCCAGCAGACACCCTGGTGTCTATCAGATCCTCCACAACAATGCGCCTCAATGAGTGTGTGTCTATCGGGACCACCATCCAGCGCATGCGAGAAGGGCCACGACCACTTCATGGCGTGGTTTGACATGCAAAGGCTGAAGAGTAAATCTCAGGGTAGCAGTTCACCGAACTGGCCGGCGTGAGCACTGAACCATTGATCAATGTGTGTGGTTCAATTGAACCTTGCAAGCAGGCCGTGCCTCTGGGTTCGAAATTTGCAGGGGGCGAAGGTTAGGATTGACATGAAAGATCCCATCCCTTGGGCATTCTTTGCCGCAACCCTGGGTGCCTATCTTAATTGGCGTTCTTCCTTCCATTTGATGTGTTTAGGAAAACGTGCACGTCGATTACATCCAGTTTCAGATATGCTATCACCGGGCCAACAGAAAAGTATAATGTAACGCTATGTTTCTCCGAAATAGCATTCAACCAAGAACAGCATAGAGCGCACAACGAACACTCTTGGACACATGTTTTCCTGCAGATCACTCACTGCGTAAGCACTCCAAGCGTACTACGATCTCTTGGATACCCATATTGAAAAGGTAATCTTTCCTTCGAATGGCACGCCAAATACGCTTTGGCGAATGGAAAGTTGCCACGTTTCCACTTGTATTGTACCCAGCAAAAGGATGATGCGACAAACTCCTCATCGTAATGCAATTTTGGACAGCAGCCATCACCTTGCTCAGGCTTGTTTAATAAGCTGCGGCAGTGTAAATGCGACAACGTAAATGCGGGTAACCATGCGTTATTATAAAAAAAATCTATAATAAGCCAGACCTTTAAAGGTCTGTAGAAAAGCCTATAATTTCGCACAAATGCGTTGTGTCGGCACAACCATGTTACTTGAAGCCGCAGAGAAATATTCCGTCCGCCGCCTCTTAAAGCAACCGGCACAGCATCCACCTCGCCCTCGCAAATTTGCCTTTTACAGGCAACCGTTGCCGTTGTCGTTACGACGCCACCGAACAAGCGGCCTTCCCCTACCTACCTCGGATCGCCGTCACCTTCGCTACCATTGCCACATTGGATATCGGATCCACGTTGTTAAGGAGCATCCAACTCTCGTCACTTAATCTTGCGAATATGAAGCATCCAATTTGCCTGCATCTGCGTGACGTGGTTTGAAGGCAGTGGTGGTTGAATAACGCCAAGCTTGATCTTTGCGTTTATGTTTTCACGTGTAAAAACGTAAACGCGCAGAAGCGTTTATATTTACTATATTTACACATTGTCACTACTTGTCGACACACACAGGTTACGTAATGATGACCCAAGCAATGATCAGTCCTCCGCCTCCTCGAGCACCCACAACACATGTGTTGTGTATGTACTGTGCAGTGCCCACCTCGCCACGGGCAAGGGCAATGACATCGTCGAACAAAAAGTCGTTTTCTTCCCGCTCCGATGTGTCTGGCTGTCGCTTTGGGGATCCCCGGACTCCCTAGTTCTGTAGTGCTATCTTCACATCCACGAGCCTGAATTTGCAACTGTGCTTACGTATTTTTACTAAAGTTTACACGCAAAACATAGATACTATGTTTGTGAATAAAAACGCGAATACGGTATGTGTTTGCGCTGTAAATACCAAGCGTGGACAACACCGTGCATGAGTTTCACAAACTTTCGTGAGCATTGCAAAGCTGTCACATTCAATCGAAAGTTACTGTATGTATCGAAGTTGTTTTTGTGCGTTGCTAGAGGCTTTGGCTCTCCTACAGAAGATCAAGCGGTATATGCAGCTGCCATGGGTAGGCAGCCGCTTGCGTTTAGCTGCATGTGTCTGCCTGATACGTGACACATACCAGCACACATACTTTGCGTGTGCACATTTGGATTGCCGATTAGTCACGATTGCTAAGTTGGTAATTATGGTTAATCGGCAAGCCAAGCTTATTGCGAGCGAGCGAAGCGAGCGGAGCTTTATAGAGCAAAATTGCGATTTTGGCCGACCACACGCCGCCGGCCGCGCGCCGGGCATGCACCACCCCCTCCCCGGGCTTCCCAACGCCGCGCCCGGCGTCCGGCAGCCGCGCCTGGCTTAAGCATGACTAAAGGGGGGGGCCGTGACACCTCTGGTGCCATGTGCGTGTGCGCGTGGTCCCTTTTTCGTGTTACGCGCGGGTGTTATGCGGCCTGTCGGCCTGGGCTTAGGCGTGACTAAAGGGAAGGGGGGGCTCCGGGACACCTCTGGTGCCATGCGCGTGTGCGCATGGTCCCTTTTTCGCGTTACACGCGCAGGCGGTACGCGGTTTGCGTAACCCCTACGGTGGGCCTCCCAGGTCTTGCACTAGCGCGCGGCGCACGGGAGGCGCGCGGCGCGGACGCTGACCGTGCACACGCCGCCCATCACCGGGCTTCCTTGACCTGCGCATGGGGCGCGTGCGGCGCAGCGCGCGGCATGGCCACCGACCGGCCACTCACGCCCATTCCCCCTCGCTTCCTTGACCGGCGCCCGGCCTGCCGCATTGCAGCCGATAGCCCACTCACAGTCCATCCCCCCAGGCTTTCTTGACCGGGGCGCGGCGGCCATGAACCCGGCGGCACTTGGGCGAGTGGTCGGCAGTGGCGATTGCCATCGCCCACGGCCATGGCTCGAGTCGCATCTGGGAGGGCGATTGGTAAGGGATGTAGGGGTTGGGGGGCAACTGATGCGAAAAAAATCTGTTCACGGCGATTGACGCAGCTGGTCGCCCGATGCGATGTTCACTTCGAACAAGCTCGGCGGCCACTTTGAGGTGCCTCTTGGCGTCTCTTGGCCATAGATTAGAACGAGTGGCGGTTTTAGAGGAGTGGGGCGGGCTGGTTCAAGTTCAAATTTGAAATTTGCGGCCGCGGCGATTGACCTAATTAGGGGTATTAGGGGATTATAATGGGTCGATCGCCGTGATCTTTCACTTCAAAGAGGCTTGGCGGCGGCGCTGCAGCGCTGCAGCACTTTGAGGTGCTTCCTTGGTGCCGAATGGAGGCGAGTGGCGTGGGGGTGGGGGTGGGGTGGGGTTGGGGGAGGCAAGTTTGAAAATTCTGTTTGTGGCGATCGACCCGACGAGTCGATTGCCTTTCACTTGAGAAAAGTGTGCTAACGTCCTTAGGGCGGGCGCCTTGGAGCGCAGCTTTGGCAGTCGCTCTCGTTCGGAAGAAACTGCTGGTGGGTGGGTGGTCTTGGGAATAGTATGCGAGGCATGCCAGGTTTGCAAATCTCCTGCAATTTGGCACATGAATTGCAGCAAAAGTGCTGCACCGCTCGAGCGAGCATGGTTGCGCCAGCAATCACTAGTAGAACGGGGTATTTTCAGGACCAGGTCCTGACGTCCAGGACGGCGTCCGGGACGGGGTCCTGGACGTATGGTCCCGGACGTATTTTGGCCATAACCGGACCGGTCCGGGGGGGGTCCTGAAGGGTCCCGGACGGAGTCCGGCGGTGGATGCCAACAATGACTGATGGCGTCCCGGACGGGGTCCTGCGAGCTCCGGACTTCGTCCTACGGGCTCCGGACGGGGTCCTTGAGAGCTCCGGACTGGGTCCTGCGAGCTCCGGACCTCGTCCTGCGAGCTACGGACGGGGTCCTGCGAGCTACGGACGGGGTCCTGCGAGCTCCGGACTTCGTCCTACGTCCTACGGGCTCCGGACGGGGTCCTTGAGAGCTCCGGACTGGGTCCTGCGAGCTCCGGACGGGGTCCTGCGAGCTACCGGACGGGGTCCTGACGGGGAGCTCCGGACGGGGGTCCTGCGAGCTCCGGACTGGGTCCTGCGAGCTCCGGACCTCGTCCTGCGAGCTACGGACGGGGTCCTGCGAGCTACGGACGGGGTCCTGCGAGCTCCGGACTTCGTCCTACGAGCTCCGGACGGGGTCCTGCGAGCTCCGGACGGGGTCCTGCGAGCTCCGGACGGGGTCCTGCGAGCTCCGGACGGGGTCCTGCGAGCTCCGGACGGGGTCCTGCGAGCTCCGGACCGGGTCCTGCGAGCTCCGGACCTCGTCCTACGAGCTCCGGACGCCGTCCTGCGAGCTCCGGACCCCGTCCTTGAGAAGGACGCGGTGTATGAGGATGGCAACGCGGACGCCGATGGCGTTCTAGCCATGAGGTGGTCGTCCCAGATTTATGCTTGCGTGAGGTCCATGTTGAAGGGGCAGAACGTTGTTCGCCCTACAGTGAGTTCAGAGACAAGAGAATGGCTTACAACCTTTGTGTTTACAAACTGTCGACCCACAGCTTGGTCGACTTCAACCGAATGCCAACTTCAACGCCGCCGTTGAATGCAGCCGTCCGGCCTTTCCCAGCGCCACCGTCGCCTTGCCTCTCTGCACCCAGGCTGCTGACAACTCTTCCTTGTGAAGACCCGACCTTGTGCACACCACAAAAATTTCAAAGTTTCCCATGCCGCCACTTCAAGCTGGCAACCTAGCCAACCCGCGCTGCTGGCCACCACCAACGCAAAGCTCAGCAGCCCGTGGCGCCGGTGAAAACGTGACACGAATATGGTGAGTGCCCGCCAACAACTCGCAATTTTCAATCGCCACACCACTCATTTGCGCGTCGCCACTTCAAGGTGGCCATCAAGCCAGCCCGCGCTGCTTCCCAGCGCCACTTCGATGCTCACCAGAATGCTCGTCACCCTGTGGTGGCGAAACCGCGATGCCACAAGCTGCTGACCACCGTCTGCGCACAACACAAACGCTTTCAAACGATACGCCCATCAAATTCACCAGCCGCCATTTCACAGTCGCCGCCAAAACAACCCGTGCTGCTCTCCCCCGCCCTGTTCGTTGACTTTCGAGTTGACTTTGCCCATAGGGCACGCCCGCGACTGGGGGGCCTGGCACGAAGCGCGGGGCCATAATCGTGCAGCGAAGAGCGTCCTCTACGCTCCAAATGAAACTCTTTGGTGCTGAGGCAGTTCAGCGATTTTTAGGCAAACATTGTCGGCGACGAGAGGGGTGACATTTAGGCGGAAGCTGGCGATCAGACAGCTGCAGGTGCTTGAAGCCGGGAACCATGGCTGAACGCTTGGCTGGGCGAGAAAGGGGCGTCCTAAGAGCTGCACACGCAGCTCGTCGTGACGGATCCCTTTGCGCCGTGCGGTGCATGCCAAGCGGATCACTGTGCTGTCAGGCAAGGCATGAGGCAGCAAAGCGGGGGCTCCAGAGTGGCGACAAATGCTCAAAGAGGCGCCCCATTACCGTGGATCGTCTGAGCGAGTAAAAAGGCTGCCCTAGATCAGACCTGGGCACGCAGATGACGAGAATGGGAAGGGGGTAGTGCACGATTGCCAGGCCCAACGATACAATTCCTTGCGTATAAATCGCCAGCGCTGTCAGGGAGAGGCCCAGGAGCCCTCGGGGGGTTGGGCCAAAGCTTTGGGAAGGGTGCCTAGGCTGTCCATCACCCACTTCCTCCAAAGAAACTTACCCTATTACCCTGTCCCACTCAAGAAAATGCAACATTTGGCACTGTGATGACAAATGTAATCGAAGTAAGTTCACTGCCCATCGAATCCCTCGCCAATTGAGAATTCCAGTGAGAGTCCAGGCAAATGTATCCAGGACAGTGAGGATGAACCCCTCATCTGGCCACTGAAACCAAAGCCATAAAAAGAGGGTAGTAGGATGTGCATGACAGAAGTGTAGGTTTGGGACGACAAATGTGGATGGCTGGATCACCTGCCCCATTGCTAGGGGCTTTCACCACAGATCCCAGTCTGCACCTTGAACAGGATTCTCGGGGTTCAGGACAGCCATCAGGGCCACGATCACAACGTGTTGCACCCAGATTGTAGTGGGCGTGTTGTTTCTGTCATAAGGTCTTTGCCAAAGGGGCTCTATTCCCTCGCGTCCGTGAAGCAGCAATTAGTTTCAGGAGCAAGCAAGATCAGGGTGCCATTGCAAGGCAGCATCCATTCTTCAAACAGCTTACTACAACCTCAAACTGCTTGGCAAGGGAGCCATGGAGCAAGACAGCAAGTACTTGGGAAATAACCAAAGGTACCTTCTAAGGTACTTGATGCTGTAAGATTGCGAGCACCATGCTGAAAGTTTTGAGCTTGCAAATGTGGCTCAGCTGTCTGGGAATGTACAAGGGATACACAACAAGCAAAACACCATTTCAATGCAAGTGAAAAGAGTGCATATTAACAGGTGTGCATGTTGATTGACATGCACCAGAGCAGACTGGAGAGAGTAGGAAGCAAAAATGCGGACAGGGAAGGAATCGAAGGGGTCCTGCATACCTTGTGTTATCTCAGCATGTTGACACAGTTGTTCTCAGCAGGTCAGTCGACAGCCCATCCTTCTTTCTCCCAACTGAGAGGCTCTTCACAGTCTATGGATGAAGCCCTGAATGTATATCAGAAGCACTGGCGAGCATCGAACTGCACCAGCCAGATTATCCAGAATGTTGGGTCCCCCAACAGCCATGCCAGTGCACATCAGCACACCTGGGGGCAGACAACACTTGTTCAGTGGTCACTTGTTCACTTGTTTAGTGCTAGCAGTTGACAATGGGTCCTTGTTGCCAGATTTCTCACAATCTTGTTCCGATTTGCGACTATCACAGTGCTCTTGCCATAAGTCCAGTCTCATGATTGATACTGTTTTACCACTATTGGCCCCCAAAAGTTTCATCCACAACAAGTATTCATCAGAGAGCACAAAGGGGTAGCCAGATGCCGGTAAATCTGCAGTTAATGCACCCATCGAAATATGGCAACATCTACCCTTGCATCAATTGTATTTGAAAACAAGTGGCCAAGAAAGGCCTAAGCTTCCACAAGGAAATGGCCCAAGAAGATGTCGGCCTTGCAGCTGCCTGGGCATGATTGAGGCCATATTGCCAACTGGCCAAGAGACCAATTGGCCAATTGGCCATGCATGGTTGACAATCAGCATCAACAAATTCATTCCACAAGATGCAAAGCACTGCCCCTGCACTTGCGTGTGCACAGCTGGTGGCGTGGTCCGCAATGCGCAAGGACGCCGTCCTGGCTCGGGACCCCGTCCTGGCTCGGGACTCCGTCCTAGGTGGCATGGTGGCATCAAGACCCCATCCCGGACGCGGTCCTGGACGCCAGGATCCTGGCCGACCAGGTCCGGACCTGGTCATAAAAGTACCCCGTTCTACTAGCGCCCCCACGTACCTGTGTGTGCATCGCCAAAGGCTTTCGACATGCTGCCCCACTCCTCTTGCTTCGTGCAGGAACAGCCTCACCACCTCGATATTGCAGCAGTGCTCGATCTTCGGCGGAGTCCCGGACGCGGGATTGCGCCACGATGGAGTTCCGGACGGTCCTGGGATAGGGCAGGGTCCCGGACGGGGTCCTGAGCCAGGACGGGGTCCGGACGGGGTCCCGGACGGGGTCCTGAGCTGGGACGGGGTCCGCATGGGATCCGGGACGCCGTCCTGGCTCAGATGTAGTGCGAATATGCGCGGAGCTGGTGTCAATGATGATGGCACCATCCGCCAGGATGGTATCACCACTCAGGACGCCGTCCCGGACGCCGTCCGGGACGGCGTCCGAAGGGATGACATCCAGGACGGGGTCCCGGACGCCGTCCTCGTCAGCCCGGACGGCGTCCGGACTGCCGTCCTGGCACCCCTTGGTGTGAATGTTCACCTGCACAGTTGGTGGCGTGGTCCGCAATGCATCAGGACGCCGTCCGGGACGCCGTCCTGGCTCCGGACCCCGTCCTAGGTGGCATGGTGGCATTAGGACCCCGTCCCGGACGCGGTCCTGGACGCCAGGACCTGGTCCTGAAAATACCCCGTTCTACTAGTGAATGTGTATTTTACACCCATAGAACATGTTGAACATTACGAATGCGTGTGGTGAGCGTGCACGTCATCATGAATGCCATGTGATCAAGCGACCTTCACTGTGGCCCGCCACCTGTTACAGGCAAATCTGCTCCCTTAGTGGTCTGGGGCGCGCGGGGCTTGATGCGGGAATTTCAAGCGAAGGTGTCAGCGTTCAGCTCCATGCTTCAGCGCTCATCATGCGATGGCCAATTTGCGTGACCAAGAGGTTTCGCCCCTCTTTTGTACGGGGGGGACCCGATCAAACTGAGCTGCATGCGCCTGCATGGGTCCGCTTAAGCATAGACGCTCGCGGTGTTAAGGGCGTTAAGAGTTTAACTCCCGTGCCACGCCGCCGCCGGGGACCAGCCAGCCTGTAGAAGCGGCACGCCCATGTCATCCTGGTTGGGGATCCGCCGCCGCCCTGTCAGCCCGGTGCAGGAGCAGCAGCACCAATTTGCATCGCCGAAGCCAGAAACCCGTGTGAAGATGCCGGGCAGCAGGTGCACAAGGGGAGGGCGCCGCCATCCACCCCGCCGGCCGCGGCAGGCGAAGCGAGGCGACCCCACCGCCATTGAAAAGGCTCCCCTCCGGAGGGGATCCCCGCTTGGCCACCAGGCCGGCCGACTGGCGAAGATCCGCATGGCAATGGAACCTCCTCCGAAGGCCCAGTGGCACGCCGGCCTGGGAGACATCGAACTCCTGGTCCTCATGTCTAAAGACCTGGAGCACCTGATGGAGCGCAGCATCGGGGCGCAGGGCGTCGGCCTGGGCTCAAAACTCGGGTGGTGCCTTGACCAGGGGCTGCTGTCCAACGACAGTGACCTCCGCAGGAGGCTGAGCAAGGTGCAGTCGGTGCGGAACAGCCTCGTCCATGAGCGCGGGCACAAGGCGATCGTCCCGCAGGAAAGAGCAGATGTCGTCGAGGCATTCGAGGAAGCCGCAAAGGAGCTCGTCGTGAAGGCGGCCGCCGGGACTTGGAATTCGAGCGACGTGGCCAAGTTGGAGACCGTCGGAGATTTTTTTGACTGCGCGGATGCCCAAGCTGACATGGCTGGCGTCGGCCCTGACGGCAGCCTGGTGGGCTGGTTCCGCCAGAAGCTGCCCCAACACACGGTGACCGGGCCGGACACCCCGAGGGGGAGCGGCACTCCTGATCAGGAGCCTCCTCCTGTCGAGGAGACCGTGCTCAACTGGCAATCCGTGGATGCACGAATGGGGACGGGTGTGTTTCTGCCGCAGGGGCACCCTGGGGTTGAATGGGCCCCTTCGGAGCCGCCCGATTGCCCCGATCTGCCGATCTCCGATCCGGAACCCAGATTGGCGGACCGCTGTGCCGACGCTGGGACCCAGCGGGGGGCCATACCCGTGAATGTGGCGACGGACTGGGACGATGGACTGTGCGTTGAAGGCCAGTCGGGGGACGCGATGATGCAGCCGGAGGGCACACCGGCGCCAGATACCCCACCGTCCGCCGACCCGCCTCCCTGTCAGCAGTCGGCGACCGCGGAGCCTGTCCAGGAACGGGGCTCGAAGATGGGCCAACCGGAACCACGCAATGCCGCCCAGGCGGCCCGAACGGCAGCTTGGCAGGCGATCTGCCCCGCAAGCCGGAGCGCTGTTGCCCCGGAGGCCGAACGCCCGCAGGTGCCAAGCGTGCCGTCCGCGCCGAGAGCGGCGGTCGCCAGCAATTCGAGTTCGAGCGCATCCCGGGGATCAGCATCTCTGGGCGTGCCGAGTTGTGGCGGCAGCAATGGGCAGTCAAGGGAGGGCGTCATAGACGCGAGAAGTGCCAATGGCTTGGGGCAGGCCGGTGTCGGCGAAGTCGGTGGCGATCTGATTGGGGCTGGCCGCCGTGACTATTCCGCCCCTCCCGTGCTTGTGGTGCAGCAGGCGTCCGGGGACGGAGTGGTGACAGCGAAGCTGCACGACGACGTCCTGGGCGTCGTGGAGTGTAAAGGGGGCTTGAGGCCAGCCGGGGGCAATGGTCTGGAGGGCGTGGGAGTGGTCAAGGAGGGGGACGTGGGGGAGGTAAGGGGAGGCACGAGCACGGCCGAAGGCACTTACGGCATTGCGGTGCGCTTTGTGGGAAAGGGCGACGTGGTGTTATCGCCAGTGCCTGTGTGGCTGCGGGTGCGGATGTGGAGCTGCGCCTGGGGACATGTTGGGGAATAAACAAAGGTATATCGCGTTTCGGGCCTCGGTGTTGGGGGTGAATGTAGGGTTTGGTGTCGAAGAGTCTTGGCCCCATCCCGCTGATGTACAATAGTGCTCGGGACGCTTGAAACGACGTTGCTAGGAGGGCGAGGTGCTTGCTTGCGCAGTGCGGCACTGTGGGCACTCCACAATGGGTGCATTATGGACCATAGATTATTTCGTGGGGGCTGCTCGATTGCCAGACAGCTCTTGATTAAGGCTTGATAATGGCAATTATGCCCTTGCGCCATCTGAATGGCGTTTTCTACAAAATTTAGAATGTGCTTGCATGGGGACATCGTTAGACGGATCGATATGGCAAGAAGGGTGGTAACCGCCATGGTGCAGTGAGCGTCCGCTCTCGGTACACCGTGACTACAGCAGGGTGCGAACTAAAAGGTGCAATGGACGAACACCAATATTGCGCTGTTGATATGGCTGAGATTGAAAGTCTAGTGGGTCTGTGAAGCACACCCGGCTTGCGGGTAGCTGTAATCTTTTCAATATACCGGGTTGATAGTGCTCGCTGTGTTCCCACCAGTGCACCTGTAGTTTTCCAGCCGGTATGGAGCGCAAACTCAAGCCCGTCGAAAGCTATGGGTCTGTTGTCCCTGAGTACTGAAGCATGCGTGTTCCGCTTGCAACGAACGCTGTAAAGCAGGACGTCAACACATCAGAATGGATGGGTGCTTTGTTCAGCTGGGGAAGTGCAAGGTAACGAATACTTCACGCCAGAAATATCCCGAGTATGGCGCAACCAGAAAACCATTGGTTAGTCTCAGATTTTCGGGAAGCTTCCAAAAGAACAGTATGCTGATTAGAGTATCATTGATCAATTCATTAAGAAGCCTGCATGGGATTTTATGAAGCACAAATTCGGACATCGCTCCTGAACACTGAAATGGTGATGCGTGCAGTATTGCTCGGTCGGGAAAGATAGTCTTTCAGAAATTTCGTCTCCCGTTCACCTGGTGGAAGCTCAAGGCATCATACAGTTGAAGCTTGTGCCCATAAAGGCGAACGAAAGCATCAATATATTCGCGTTTCTGGGCGCAATGCTGCGGCAATTTTCGCTTCGGTCCGGAAGTCATACTGTCACAACGCTAGTTGTGATCCTAGAGTATCTGCAGGCCGACTGCCCATAATCTCAACGGCCTGACCGAGGGCTGGAGCACCCTGTTGCTAACAGGCTCGTAGATTGCGTTTTCGGCTCAATTGTCGCGTTTCCATTTTTGCGGTAACTGCGTGTGAAAATGTCGACGACTATATTTATGCATTTCGATGTAAATCAAAAATACGTTCTTTCTCAGCGCAAATCTCGCTTTCTCGTTGAACCCCCCAGCGACATCCTATGGAGCGGAGGACAAAGAAGTCATCAATCATGCAGAATGCTGAATACATCTACAATACAATGTTTGATATCGGACGCAATTAAATCCAAGTTCACACATCTTCCTTTTGTATTTTGTTCGAGCGCCCTCATCTTCAAGTCTTTAAAATACTACCCATCTATCCAATTCCGTATTCACACAGAACTACTTGCAAGCGATGCGTGTACATGTGTTTGCATGAAACACAATTTGGTGAAGTCAGTTTTAGTCATGTTGCACTGCTGTGTGACGCATCTGCAGGACATATGGTGAATTAATGGTCGAAAAATCAATCAATTATCAATGTCACCAGCTAGTGACATCAAGCATTTCTTACCGCATTTCCTTTCTGCTATTCACTGTGGTGAACTACTCGTTTATAAACGAGTTGATGATATTCATGACCTGCACTATTTTTTTCCACTATCGTCATCCAATAACATGTATCAAAACAATTCAGTATCTGACAAGTACTGCCCCGCACATCGTGGGTATCCACACTTCAGCATCTGTACACACCGTGCTGTTCTCCTGCATCTCTTGGAGGGCCGCAATGGCCATCACTCCTGTGCGTCCGGGCACTTTGGCTGTCCGTGGCTTCTCTGAAGCTGTGAAGGGTATGAAGAAATATGCTGCGGGATCAGGAACCGTCACCTGATCAACCGGGGGGGGAAGCGGCGAGGAGCGGCAGCGAAGTTGATGTCGAAACAGGGAGGATGTCATTCTTGGTAGATTGAGGAATGTTCCGCCGCCAAACTGTTCGCAAGAAGGGTTTCCATACCAACGAGCTTCATCCAGAACAGCTGGTTCCCAGAAGTTGCCTCCATCGCAGTTTTGGAAACCATGCTTCGATCTTTTTAACTTCAGGCCAAAAGCGGCATCACAGTTACGTAAGGATTCATTCGAATTCGATATGGCGCTTGCCACCAGCTGTTGCGAAGGAGGCCCGGCGAAGGAGGCATCCTCCTTCGCGACAGGAATGCGTACAAAGCGGCTGCGGCCGTTTTCATTTCCGGAAGTAAACAGGATCCAAGCCTCTTCCTGGTGTCTGTTGTCGTCGTCCGTGTGCCCGCACTTGCAGCGCCGTCCACTGTGGGGTTGTCCACAGCGTGCGGCATGGGGGATCTTGCTGAACAGCTGCTGGAACCCAGAGTGTCAGACATTCACCTGGCGGTGAAGCTGGCAAAAGACCTGGAGCATTCTCTCGAGGTCAAGCTGGAGGCGAAGGGGGAGAGCATCGGGGAGAAACTGGCGTGGTGCCGCAAACATCATCCTTTGCCGAAGTCCCTGGAAGATCGAGAGGTTGGGAAGATTGTGAAGGTGAAAGACATGCGCAACACGGTGGTCCACGATCCCCACAAAGATACAATGACAGACCAGGAAAGGTATGACCTGGTGCAGAACTGGCGGGAGGCGAGCCAGTACCTGGCACTGTTTGCAGAGCGCAGGAGTCGCACTGGGGAGCCGCTTGAAGCACTGGGAGGATTGCCTGTGGGCACCCGTGTGCGCCGAATCGAGAGGCCAGAAGATATCGGCGTCGTCGTCGATCACAAGACGGAAGACGACGGCGGACTGGAGAACGAGGTTCAGTTTCCATGGGGTGCCCGCTACCTCAAGCCGGGAGAAGTGGAAGTGGACCCGTTGGGAGAGCTGTTGAGGGAAGGAGCAACAGTGCGCATCGTTCCAGACGGGAATGCGCCTAGAGGATGGGAAGGGCCGGGGCCTATTGGCGAGATTGTGTCCATCACGGACGCTAAAGTGAAGGTCAGGCTGGAAGACGGCAGAGAGATTACCAGGTACGGGAACGCGTGGGACACAGATCCGGAAGTTGACCTACCTCTGCAGCTGAAACACTGCGTGACGATCGTGGGTGCCGGACAGAACGCCACGGCGGTAAAGACGGGCGATGTCGTGTGTTATGTGGGTGGCGGCGCGACCGTCGATGGAAGCGACCACCAGGGTGGCTGCCTTGTAACTGTGCGGGGGTGCAAGTACACGGACGACGGGTACATGCTGGTCGTGGACGGCTGCGAAAGCGAGCTGGTTTATCAGCAGCAACTTCGCGCGTACCTTCCGGACAGCACCGGCCTGGGACCAGGGACCCCGCCTTGCACGTCGCCTCTCAGAAGCAACGTGGGCCACGACTCCTCGCGGAAGCAACAGGCACTCCGATACGATGCCTCTGAGTATCAATTCCAAGGCGGCGACCCGCTAGGCCAGCCTTTAGTACAGTCCGAGGATGCCGTGCTCATGGATGCCCAGCCCGGCGCTTCTTCCTCCAGCGGTCAAACGCGGCACGAAGGCGCCTCCTCAGACAGGGAGACGCCCCGAAGCGATGCGGGCGATGATTCAAGTGACAGCACAGCATCGACAGGCGGGAGCCAGCTTCAGGCGGACCAGCGCTTGGAGAACGGCGCAGACTTGGCGCAGGCCCCAATTGGCTTACCGTTGATGGAAGGCCAGACGCCGCGCGGCGCCCCCTCCTCGGATGCCACATCGGAGCAGCAGACGCCCGTACTCGATGAACGTGATGGTGGGCTCGGCGGCGGAGCAACGACCGAAGGACATGTGATGCACGTGGAGCTGCTTCCCATGGACGACGTGCCGGGGCATCCGTTGGGAGGCGGTCGCGACGCCGGGCCCGGAAACGGACCTGGGATGAGCGCGGGGACGGCGGGGCCCCCGGAAGGCATGGCGGAAGAGGGAGCGCCAGTGGGAAAGGTGGCGGACGTCGCTGTGCTTTGCACGTCACCAAGGAGGCTGGACAAAATGGGGGTGGAATGGACGCGGTGCTGGGTGCGCAAGATTGAGATGTCAGGGCCTAACCAGGAGCCGGTGTACAAAGCCGATGAAGTTGTGGTAGAGCCAGTGTTAGGGGCCGCCCACGAAAGGAAGAGGGTGCGATTGGGAGGGGAAGAGCGTGGGAGGGGAGGTCCATTGGCTTGACGTGGCAAGGTTCATTGTCCCCCTGGTCGCTCCCAGGGAGGTTGCCGACATCAATAGATGTGCGTGGAGCGACTGGCGGGTGTGAGTCCAAGGGGTTGGTTCTGGGTCGAAGGGCGTCCTCAGCGAAGGCAGATGCCGAGCTGCGGAGCGATCTGCGATTTCGATTGTGGCCTGTACAAACCGTGGTCGTCAATGACTTTGGCGCCCGGGGAGGTGTTTTGACAGTGACGATGCTCTTGTGCATAGTCAGTCAGGGGCCATGCACAAGCCACTGGAAGGCTGTCGTTTCGCGGCTGGGCTACTTCAACCCCAATAGGGGTGGTTGGTATTGAGGACGTTTGCACACGCAAGGTTGCGGAGGCCCGTTGTTGCATTCGTCAGCATTGGGTGTATGTCGTTGCTGAAGAATGCGTATTGATGGGAAAGGCCTACAGCGTGTGTGGGCACGGGTTCTGGCTGTCTCAGTCTCAGAACTAATTCTGAGCTGAGAATAAGGCCAAGAATAATAGGAATAAGGATTGGAAGCGAGGCTAGAGATTGCGTGGGGGGAACACATGAGGTTAGGCCGCACGGTGTCAACAAAAACAAATTGGACAAAAGGCGGACACAGAACGGTGCATGTGGCGATGGGCGGGTAGTGGAAGGCGAGTTTCAGAAATCTGGCTCTTAGAAACTTGTCAAGATGGAGGACATTGGGTTGATTCAATTTGAAGATGCACTTTCATGCACAAAATGTAAACTTGTAATAATTGTTGAAAATAAGTGTTGCTTGTTGCAATCCAGATGTCGATGCACACGCAAGGTTTCGATGTTACGTCTTGAGGTCGTTGGTTGGTTGGAGAGTAATCGAGGGGTGCTAGATTAACTTGAAGGAAAACTTTAGCACCTAAAGCAAATTCTGGGATGTCTTGCTTCCCAAGGAATTACAATTGCAAAGTGCTGCTGCAATTCCCTATTGTCTGTTTTGATACAACATTCTTCCAACACCCATGTAAGAACAAGATGGTTCCCCATTACTGGAAACAATGCAGCACGTCGACAACAACGAAAGGCTACGTAAGCGCACTTTTCATGCAACCGTGCAAAGTCGGCAGGCCATTCGAATAAGACATTTGCGAATTGTGCTATCGCTGCCTAACGCTTCGAAGGAGAAGGGAGAAGAACTGATGAATTCTTTACTAAATGAAATGAAAAGTTTCTTTGAAAAAAAACAGCTCCAATTCAAGATGTGTCTTCCATTCTAGGAGCGATCGTTCATCCAGCATGCACACAAGCACATTAATGTTTCTGCAGTGCTGCCGGAAGGCTTACTGCATCGCCAACCAGTACTGTTTGGTGATTCGCCTATCCATGAGATTCCATTATTGGCACATCGTGAAGCCCAAAGCTTTAGGGCTGATAATTGCGACGTTCGCTATATTAACACAGTGCCGACTTGTCATATGGGTGGACCATCATCATGGTCATTCAACCAAACTGTGCTCATAGGGCATTTCTCAACAGCTGATCACTCTTACATTTGTACAACGTACCAAGGTACTATTTCAGGACCGATTTGGACTTCTAAATGGCAAGGCGCCTATTCGTGGATACTGCGCACCATAAGGGTTGAGTTTTATCTACGGCGTTTTCTGTTCAATGCCGACCCAAATGCATGTGGCCTAGGTTTCCGGGAGTTTGAACGGGAGTTAAATTGGAGACCCTATCTATCTCAAAAGGCTTGGTCATTGCCAACGTGCATTTCCCAGTGTGGGCTTGTGAGCTGAGGCATACATACTTAGCAACGAATTCAATGATAATCGAAATCATGACTTACATAGCATTTTAGTTGCTCGCCTTCCGAAGCTTTAACGGCCCATGCACTGAAGCGCAGTCATGAGCTCATTGATAGCGTGGAATTGGTGTATGGTGGAACGGAAACACAATTGGTGGGAGAGCTAAGACAGAGCTGAGACATTGATTCGGCGATCTGCATTCGTGCATCATGAATGGTGCATGGAGATTCTGGCAGAAATCAAAGAACAATGATTATAGAACAAGAAACGGCAGCAGTAACTGAAGTTGAGCAACATTAAGTTTTTAATGTTCACATTGTACAAGAAGATAGCCTACATCCTTAATTATGTAACACCGAGTGGCTGGCACAGCATGGCTGGATAACTTATCATATCTACAAGGGTATTCCTTCTTCTCAAAAATACGGCATCAGCATTATGGCACGATGGATTGAGTCGGAAGATCTGCAACTCGATCTATTGAATCTCACTGGCCATGCCGAATATGAGAACCATCGGAGATTAAGCGGTGTTGAATTCAAACTATACGATGAGAAAGGAAACTGCCATGAATTGCAGATCTGGATTTGGACCATTACCAAAAAGTTGCCTGGGTTACTGAATCTCAGCATATTGGTGTTGGCAATATACGATGTCGATCCAACTCAACATACGGTTGTGTTGAGATGGTTGAGTTTATTTAATACTGTCTTGCAATAATGCATTGAATACTTCAGGATAGTGCAAGAGAAGGATTGCGACGGTGGTTTTCGCGACGGAGAATTGAGGCTGTTTGTGATAGCCTAAATGTTCCAATGGCTTTGCTAATTGATCGATATTGGAATGGGCGATGGTCCTGAATTCAGGACCATCGACGACTTCGAAGTCGTTTAAAATGACGTTGTTTGGGAACAACAAAGGGCCCCAGGAGACAAAATGAGTGTGGACAACAGAGGGCCACAGGGAGCAAAAAGACAACAAATATTTAATACCTTTTTGCCCCCTGTGTCCTTTCGTGGTGCTCACTGACCCTCGTGTCAGCCTGGGGACACCACCCCTCGATCTAGCCTGCCTTGTTTGGCGTCAGGAACAAGTTCGCCATCTCCGCATCCATTTTGCCACTTCATGTACTTGATCAACAGCTTCACGGTCTGGGTGCAGATGCACATGGCGGTTGCCTGTGAACTCGTCTTATCGTCACCAGTGACATGCAATAGATGCGCGCCCGGTAGCGTGCTGAAGCAACACAGAAGGGAGTGCAAAACGCTCAAACTGGCCCATGTCGCACGTGATTTCCTAACCGGCTGAACTGCCCAGACTTGGGTATCAACCGCCAATGCACGGGGGCAGAGTATGCACTCACGCCAATGGTCGTATTCATACCTGCAAGAGCAGCTGTGCTACACCAATATGTATTGCCAAACGATCTCTGTGAGATTTTATGATTAGTTCAGATGGCGACCGAGCTAACTACAACTGTGGCCAATTTCAATGCTTTCACCTTGGCAATGTACCTTGCAAGGAACAATGTTGTGCCCTCACAATTGTGAGCTCCTATGTCTGCTCAAGCAGAAAGAAACTAAGTGCTATGGTGGGCATTCGCTTGTCCATAGCATTTGACCAAATCAGTGTAGCCACGGGAAAGAAGGGTGGCATCATGCAATGAGTTTCTTTGCCCTGGCATGAAGCCTTTGACCACACCCTCACTGGTATCGTGCCCTAGAAAGGGCGTGCATTCCTATCATAGCCTGTGATACTGGCATATCTGTTTCATACAATCGTGGGTCGAATATTTTGGTGAATCGTTGGAGACATTTAGGATATTTTGCAACTGGTTCCAAGGAATTTTTACAGCATTTGTTATAGTTGGATGGTTTGCTTTGCGTTACTGTTCCACCTGGCGGACATTATGTGTATTCAAAAGAAGGGAGTAGCTTGACTCGATTGTGAATGTATGGAGGGTCCATATCAACTTTTGCCTATATGTTGTGCTCATTAGTGCATCCCTGCAAACATGTGTTATCTTGATTGTCAAACTGTGTTGCCAGCAACCAGCTGCCTGCCAGCTCTCACGCAGGTGACAAGCTATTTGAGATCAAGGGAAATGTTAAGGGTGTGATCGTTTCTTTTTTGAGGGTCTGCAGCCTTCTGATGGTAACCATATGCAGAACGCAAGCGCACGCCGTTGTGTGTGCTATTGCTGGCTCACTACCAACAAATATGGCAGAATTCCTTAGTGATCCCTGACACAGAAATGGCAGAAACTGTGCTTGCGTTGCCTACTAGTGCCGCTTTTGTAGCCGCATTGCAAGTTTGTATTGTTTATTTGTTTTTTACGTTAGCATACTAGAGGTGGCCACCCGGATCCGTTAATAGCGGACAGAGGTTAATTTCCGTTAATTTTCCGTTAATTAACGGAAAATAACGAAAAAAGACAAAAATTAACCAAAAATTAGCGGATTTCTAGATTTTTTGGGGATTTTTGGGTTTTAGTCATACTTATAGTTTATGGAATTCGCTATTAGAGAGTATGTTTGTATTTTATTTCAACCTATGCATACTAGATTTTCAATTAGCTGCAGTTGTTGTGATTTTTTGTTTTTTTTTTGATTTTTTTTGATTTTTTTCGTTTTTCCTGAATTTTTCTCCCTTTTTCTTTAACGAAATTTAACGGACAGCTGATAAAAATTAACGAGCCGGATTTAACGGACCGGATGGCACCTTTGAGTGGCCACAAGCTAGGGCCAATGATATCAGGAAACCCCTGCATCACTCTTGCTTGCATTCTCTTATGGATTGATTGTTGACTTTTGTGATGCCGTTCACAGAGCCTGGGAATCTGACACGTCAGTATGACTAAGCAGAGATCTTAATTCAGCCGACCCCACATCAAATTATGGGCAGAATCGACCTTGCAGTATTGAGGATTGATGCCCCCTCTGAACGTGGCCCGCCCATCCCAAATGTCCATATATTGTTGCGCTCCCAAGGTAGTGCTATGCCTAGGCATACAAACAAGAGTCTGAGGCAGATACAACAAATGCTTGGGTACTGTCCTCTATCTTATCCATCACAGCCCGATCTTTAGTCCTATTTATAGTGGTGAATGCTTTTTTGCTTGGTAGGACCTCAAAAGTATCTTGTCTCACAAAGATCGCTACCAGTACAGTCGTTGAGGCATCTGACGCTTTGCAAACAAATGCTGAGTGGGCATAAGGTTCTGCTAGTATTTTGCAGCAATGGTGTTTCCGATGCACCACGAGTGTGCAGCTACATATCTATAGGGATTGCTCCTTTGGCTGCATGTGTCAAGCATGGCGAACAGTTGCTCTGATGCCCACAAACTGAAAAGGGCGTACCTATAGGTGAGAAGTTCTTGCACGTTCTGGCTTGGCATTTGTGTGTGAAAGATCTGCAAAATGATTGTGTGTATACAATCTACTGGTTTTCTTAATGTCTCTCCAGAACCGCATGTCTCACTTTGCTAGACAACATATTATCTCATATGTCCCTGCATGTCTGTTTTATGGGTGCTGTCAGAATACCGCGTTGATCCCTAAGCGTATTTGCAAGATTGGCTTTGTCGTGGTTTCAAATTTCTGGGGCAATGTGTAAAGCTGCACATCCTAAAAGCTAGTGGTGGCAAGGGAATGAAGCTTGCTGGTGGTCTCGAGCGGGCACAAGCTGCCCAGAACCTGGCCATGACATTCCTGCTTTTGAACCACCTACCCATCTAGTTGTGAGTGTCTGTGAAGGAAGATGGCACTGGGATGCAGGGTTGGGTATGATCGCAGTGGGGCTGATAGGGGCAACTAAGGACATCGCGATACAGAAAATGAAGCAGGAGCGAGCGTCAATGACTAAAGATGGTGCT